>APFE031643010.1:95909-132741 GCA_000404065.3 Pinus taeda
TAGTGTAGATTAGATGTGTTGATTCTCACTAGATTACAATAGCATAGAGTTAGTTTAAAGAGTCTGAATTAGATTAGCTTTAAATTCCTCTTAGATCAGCATAGTTCAAACTCTACACACACACACACAACTAAGGTCGGGAAACTGGTCCCGTCATCCCCAGTCGAACCCGCTATACCAAATGGATAAGGAGCTGCCAACCAAGGTCCGGACCGGGTGGGTATCCCCCTTGTTGTCGACCCGATTTTCGGGGCTTCAACATGATCCTGAGATTGTAAACCTTAAAAATAATGTTTTGCCTAAGGAATTAGCCCAATTATAAGATGTGTTTGATTCAAATGATTTAGCTAGAAAACCAAAAATGGAGCCTTTAAGATCAGACATAGAAGAATGTAATATAGGGATATAAGAAAAACCTAAGCTTATTAAATTATCCAAAGCATTAAATAATTTCAATATGTCTTTGCCTGGAGTTATGAAGACCTCAAATCTTATGACACCAACATTATTCAACATAAAATACCCATCAAAGAAGATAAAAAACCCTTTAAACAAAAGCTTAGGAGGATTAATCTAGTTTTCATGTTATTGATTGAAAAAGAAATAAAAAGGATGCATGAGGCACAAATCATAACACCAATTAGGTATTCAGATTGGGTTTCTAACTTAGTTCCCACTAGGAAAAAGACAGGGGAAATCAGACTTTGTGTTGATTTCCGAAACTTAAACAAAGTGTCACTAAAAGATAACTATCCTCTCCCCAAGATGGACCATATTTTATAGAGGGTGGTAGGATCATCTAGAATCTCATTACTTGATGGGTTTTCTGGATACAACCAAATCTTAGTTCAACCAGAGGATCAAGCAAAGACTGCATTTACCACTCCCTGGGGTACTTTCATGTATCTGAAAATGCCTTTTGGACTAATGAATGCAAGAGATACCTTTCAAAGAGTTATGGATATAGATTTTTCCGAAGAGATTCATGATTTTATAGTGATTTATGTAGATGATATAATAGTATTCTCCAAAACAAACAATGAACATCTAGATCATTTGAGAAGAGTTTTTATTAAATTTAGAAAATTTGGCATTTATTTGAATCCCAAAAAGACATTCTTTGGACTAGAAGAAGGTAAACTCTTAGGACACATAATTTCAAAAGAGGGCATTAGAATTGATCTAGCTAGAATAGAAGCAATCCTAAGTATCAACCATCCTAAGAACATTAAAGAATTGCAATCATTCTTAGGTAAAATAAATTTTCTTAGAAGATTCATTTCTAACTTAACATAACTAATTAGATATTTGAATAACATGTTGTAAAAGGATTCAACACTTAAGTGGATAGTAGAGGCTAAGCAGTGTTTTGAAGCAATCAAAGAAGCCCTTACTAAACACATGTCCTGATAAGTCCTACTTTCAACAAAGACTTCATAATTTTTTCATTTGCTTCATAACAAAATATTGCAGCATCTTGTTGCAAAAGAATGATCA
The DNA here is from genome assembly GCA_000404065.3 of Pinus taeda. NCBI lineage: Eukaryota > Viridiplantae > Streptophyta > Pinopsida > Pinales > Pinaceae > Pinus > Pinus taeda. Next base: position 97,407 of record APFE031643010.1, read on the forward strand.
AGGTTATGAACAACCCATCACCTTCATCAGTAAAGCTTTGAGAGATGCTACACTAAAGTGTAATATAATGGAAAAACAAGCTCTTGCTTTAGTGAAAGCCATAAAGGATTTCAAAGTATATATCTTTGTACTCTCACATAATAGCATATGTTCCAAACTTAGTTGTAAAGGACATTCTAACTCAGAATGGGCCTGATGGAAAAAGAGGCAAACAGATTGCCACCGTACTAGAATATGACATTGAGATTAAGCCTACAAAATTGATTAAAGGCTAAGGTTTAGCCAAACTCGTGGCTAAATTGAACTGTCGAGCCTTAGACATAAATTTCATTGCTGCTATAGATGATCAGGAAGAGATGGAAACTCCACAAATCAGTGAAGCTTTCATAGATTCACCCTGATATGCAGACATTATTTTTGTTTTACTTAACTTATAAGCTCCTCCTAGTTTATCTAGAAGTAAAAGTAGATTCCTAAAGATGAAAGCAATGAAATATTGTATCCTAGACAATGTTTTATTTTGGAAAGATAATGGTGGTATTTAGTTAAATTGTTTATTAAAAGATGAAGCTGACAAGGTTATGCAGGGATTTTATGCAGGGGATTGTGGGGGACACCTATACTGGAAAAAAACTGTTGATAAGATTTCAAGGACAAGTTTTTACTGGCCCACCCTTTTTGCAGATGTCATAAAATATATGACTTCCTGTCACAAGTGCCAGATATTTGAAGGCAAGAAAAAACTATTACCTTTACCCCTCAAACCCATCTCCACAGAAATGCCTTTTCAAAAATGGGGTCTAGACATTGGTGAAATTCACCCCCCCTCCTCAGCCCAAAATGGATTTTGAAAGCCACTGATTACTTTACTAAATGGATAGAAGCCATCCCTTCTAGACAAGCCACGGATTATGTCATCATTGCATTCCTTGAGAACAACATCCTTTCTAGATTTTGATGCCCACAAAAACTCATCACTAATAATGATGTTGCCTTCAAATCCAAGAAAATGGTAGACTTTTGTAACCGATACCACATTACCCTTGGCCATTCCACTGCCTATTACCTTCAAGGTAATGGACTTGCAAAATCCTCAAACAAAAGCCTTGTTAATATCATCAAGAAACTATTAGAAGACAATAAGAAGACCTGGAACGAAAAGTTGGTTAATGCCTTATGGGCAGACAGACTAACTACAAAAAATTCCATTGGTACATCTCCTTATCAACTAGTATATGGAATGGATGTTATTTTTCCATCCTCATTAGGAATATCAGTGATGAAAATGCTTCAAGAATTGCAAGTAGAACCAAATGATATCCAAAGGAGGATAAATCAGACAATACATTTGCAACAAACAAGGGAAGAAGTCTATGGCAAATCCCATGTGATACAAGATAAAATAAAAAAGATTTTTGACAAGAAAACCAAAGCTGAAGATTTTTACATAGGTGACAAAGTACTCAAATGGGATTCCAAAAGAGAAGAAAAAGGTAAACATGGTAAATTTGATTTCCTATGGCAAGGCCCTTACATCATTTGTGGATACAGAGGTAATAATGCATTTTTCTTGAAACAGTTAGATGGAACAGATCTGCCAGGTGCACCAGTAAATGGTAGAATGTTGAAGCATTACCTTTCCCCAAATTGACATTAGTTCATTTGTTTACTTTCCTCATTGTACATAACATTGCAAAGTTTAGATTGGATTGGATGATTACCTTTTGAGGTTGAAACCCGAAGAGAAGGCCCAAATCTTTGAAAGGTGTAGCATCATAGGTATGAATAAAGTAGATCACAGAAGAGAAATTACAAGGAAAGCACAATCAACCTTTCAAAGGCTACTGATCTTAAAGTTCTTGACAATTCACTAGGAAATGTCATCCCATGTGGAGCCACTGTTAGGGTCCTATAATAATAGGATTCATAATTTTGAATTGACTATGATTAGTCTTGTAATATTGTGCATACTTTTGCTTTCTGCAAAATGTTTTTCCATAATAAAAAATAAAAAAAGTAAAGAGGGTGAAGTCATAAAATAAAAATCATAGGACTAAGAGTAAAGGATCGAAAAAATAAATAAAATATGTACCCCACCAAAAAGAGATAAAAAATAGATTTTGAAATTGATGCAAATTCAAATGCCACTACTTTTTACTTTTCTTTACAAAACAAGATTATGTACAGCTTGTCAAAAATGCCACAATCCATAATGGTCAAAAAGTTTAATCTTGATTCATTCATGCTTTAAATTTCATGCTGATAGATAGAGAATAAAGATCTAGCCAAACCGTTTAATCTTGACAGATCAGTAGTTAGGTAGAGAATAATAATGAGCTCAACATTTTAATTTGAGCCATTGGAAAGTCATAAGGTTAGAACAGATAGTTTTATTACAAAAGAAAAGAAATAAAGTGTCAGCAAGCTCAAATGCACCCAACAAATAGAGAAAAAATGTTAGGGTAAATGACGCGTAGGCAGAAGCAGTTTTCACAAGGCACGAAGAGCATCAATTGGCTCATTTTATATTACTAACTTCCTTCCAAACTCATTTTCCCTTGTAAGAAAACCCCTTCCCTATTCATTTTCCCTTGTTCTAACACATTCGCCTTCCTGATTTTCCCATTATTCTAACCCTTTCCCTTTCCTAAAACCCTTTCCCTAGATTAAAAAACCCATTCCCATCATCAAAAACCCTTCCCTTAAGGTAATCAAGCCCCATGTGAAAGTCCCCCCCGGTATTATTTAACTCATCCTTAATGTGTTTCTAACACTCACTCTCATATTTCCCCAAGACCCCTTTATATTATTTTAACCTATGGTTTTGATATATTTATTCTCCACCATATTAAACCTTCGCAATATGTATTATACCCCTCCACATAAACTCTCGCTATCATTTAAACCTCCTTCTATCTATAACCCAACCCCACACCCTGAATCATCCCTCACAACTTCGCCACGTGATAGCCCTCCGATCACCCACCTCTAGATCCAACAGTCTGCATCCCATATCGCGCGCTCCAACGTCTGACCTTTAACATCCCAAAAGCATGCAAGATTAGCAGTTTTTCCCACTCACCTTTTTTCTACGTGGAACCCCCAAGTTATATAGCATCCTTCAAAATAATACCACCCTACCACTCAAAAGCAATGCGATAAACCACCTTACCACCTCCTCACGTTATATGAAACCACCCTGTTGTTTAAACTTAACCCCGTGCCCAAAGATTAACAACTGATTGGTTAAAAACAAAAGAAGTTGTTATTTCCAACCTTTTCACTATTATTTTATTACCAGTTGTGGAAAGAACCTATACCGACCTAGTCCAAAGCTAAGAATACATGTTGAAACTATTTTTAGCCATTTGTGACCAGAAGACACGACAGAATCCAATTTTAGGTAGTGTAAAGACCGTTGACGCCTCAGAAAGCCTCTGTTGCCCCCAGAGAACCCTCTACATACCAAAGCTTCATTTTCCAGGTATTCATTAAGTGTTGAAGGCCTGTACTTAAGCTTTCCACAACATTTCTAATATTTTAATCAATTGAACCAATTTAAAAAGTTTGCCAAACTAAAGAAAGCCAGTGTTGCATCCAAAACCCTTTTGCAGACTATATTCACATTTTCACACTATTCTAGAGGTCCTCAACATACTTCTTAAGCCAGATAGTGGTTAATTGAATAAAATAAAAAAATCTATGGCTTCCCAAAGCACTCTAGATGCAAAACCCCTGCAAAATCCACACCTCGATGTTGGCCACCTCTCATTGGCCGATAGAGACTTCCAAATTAAAGATACAGCCTTCCCTATCAATTTGTTAAAACTCCACTACTGGAGCAAAGATAAATTCCTCAACCGGAATGATGATATTCAACTATGGGAATCAAATTTACCCAAATACTTGTTTCCACAGGTATACAAGTTCCCTGAAATCATCCACCTATGCCAACTTTGCTATATCCCAAGTCAGAGAGCCATAGTCTCTCCTAACCAACAAATTTTGTTCACAATCACTACAGGATCAATAAATCAAATGTTGCAAATCCATCCAAAGCCTAACAAAACCCCATTTTCTATTGAAAACCTAATTGATATGTACCCAAAGTTGGACCTTCCTAAGAGATCCCAAAATTTTCGGACTTTCCTCCTAGAAAAGGTCCAAGTCCCTACACACAACCCTCAATATTTTTCCACCATTTTCTCTGAGAAAGCCAAACAAATTGTAACCATGTTGTCATGTATTCTAGGATATACCACTAATGAACATGTAGATGAGCCTATACTTGGTTTCCTTTCGATTGTTTTCCCAGGCAACCCTCTAGCTGCATTTTTCAATTTTTCCCAATTCTTAGCAGACAAAATCCATGATCAACTGATCAGATTGCCAGATGAAAGAGTATTCAAATACTCTTTAGTATTATTCCATATTTTTTTATAATTCCAATTAGAAAGGTTTATAGTTAACATCCAAAAACGGGACACTAAGGGCAATCCTAGATCTGTTATCTTTTGGACACCCTTAATCCAAAAATATTCCATTGTTTTCAGCTACAAGGATTTCATTAATTCATTTGTTCACCCAGTGGTTAACATGCTAAGAAATAGCAATCAACCCAAGGTTAGTAATGAAATAAAGAAAGTTTTACAGTTGTCAAAACACATCATAACAGGAGACTGGTATTTATACCATAACCACACTGAAATTAGGGTATATGGATGTCAACTCACTCCATATAAGCTACCCAAATATCTCCCCATGAGGATATTTTCACTAGAATATATTAGGAAGATCATAATTCAGATGATCTGAATTTTCTATCAGCCAAGAAGAAAACACAGTTTAAAATCAAAAACCAGCTTGGTCCTTTTATCTGCAATAATAGGGAGGTTGAAGAGGAAGCAGAAAGATGTTTACAAGAAATGAAATCCAGTGATAGTTTCAAATGGTAGTATGATCCTTTGGGTGTCATAAAAAAACTGAGACTCAAGTTTAAATGGAGCCCTTTTATGCATGAGTCCAAGCCATAAATTGAAAGATATGCCAACCAGTCAAAGTGGTTGGAAAACACCATACTAGATATGGAGGAGCAGGTGGATACTAGTTCCATTCTACATACTCTAGCCCTACAGGACAGAAATGCAAAAAGGACTACGGAAGAAGGTTCTTGCTTAAACAAAGATACAATAGATAACAAATTTGAAATAATGTATAGTAAAATAACAAAGTTGGATCCATTAAATGGGCAAGAAGAATAAATTCATGCAATTGAGATCATTGATACAGACACTGACATTAAAAAAATGCACCTCCTTCAGTTTCAAAGGAAACTCATTAGCCTTCAACTTCTAATGCTCAGATCATCTAGAAGCAGCATAGTGTTGAAGTATCTTCATCAAGTGAACCAATGGATAGATAAATGGACATCAAAGAAATATACAAAGATATTAAGGCCAAAAATGAATAAATAAAAGTTGAAATATATTCATAGTACTTGAAGCAGACTCCTGGAGGCCATAATAGATTACTTTCTGCATTTGATTATAAGACAAGAAAAATGTAGATGACCTTTTTGCAACCCATAGTACAGCATCGTAAGTTAGCAGCAGATAATAAAAATATAAATTACAAGATTTCTACCAAAGATGTTCATCCTATAGACCAAATAGAATTTCATAAGCAAGTAGGAGAAATGCTATACTCAACTATGACTAACAAAGCTATGAGTGCAAAAAATCTTCACAATTCTTTGGAAACTGTAAAAGTACAGTTGAAACTAGAAAAAGAATCCTCACAGGCTAAAGATAACATAATTAAATCCCTTGAAGATTTGGTTATTGAAATGGGATATTATCCAAAGAATGTCAAAGGTGCAGAAGAACCCATTAAGAAAAAGAATGTAGACATTGCTGCATTGAAGAAGCAACTAAGATTGACTCTTACTGAGCATCCACAGACCAAGGAAGTTTTAGAGAATCAAAACCAAAGGGATGACATCATGAAACTCATTCTTCAGTTAACTACTCAATTAACAAAAATGGAAAATGAGTTGGATAAGTTAGTGTAGGAGAAAAAGGCCAGCATGGAAGCAGTGATTGTCGCTACCATTCCTACAACTACTACAGCAGTTCCTTCTACTCTAGCAGCTTCAGCAGCCACAATAGTTCCAGTAGCTACATCACTTCCATCTACATCAACCACCACATCAACAACAACAGCAGCTCATCCTAATGATGAAGCAGGTAAATTAATCAAAGTTATGAAGGATATGTCCATCCAAACAAATGAAATAAATAGACTTAAAGATCAAATAAAAAATCAAGAAGATGAAAATAAGTTGGCACAAATCATGCATAAAAATGAAACACAGAAGTCAAATAGATTAACTGAGAGAATGCAAAAGTTAAAGAAGGAATTGACATTAAAAGAACCACTTGCCCAAGCAAAGAAGTAGTTGTGGGCCAATATCATTAACTCTGTTAATGATATTTGGCCATCCATCCAAGTCATCTTTGAGCAAAAGGATTTAATCAAGGAAGAAACTGAAGCTATTCAAAATGTTAAGGAAGAACTTAGTAGCAAACCAAAGGAGGCCAATGAAATCATTAAGTTTCTTAATTCCAAGAACAAACAGGAATTGGAAGAAATTGGCATAAGTGACAGGACCGAAACAATTATAGAAGTGGAAAAGGTGATTTCTAAGAGGAACTTGATGGTACAACTTGAGGAAAAATGCCAAACAATGGACCTAGAAATAGTCAGGTTCATGGTCAAATTTGATGTTTTGAGGCAGAAAGGTCTACCTAATCCATTGGTCATTAATGATAGGTTAATGAGGCATGAATATTATGATAAGAAAATTATAGAAGTGGAAAAGGAGCAAGCAAACAATTCAGCCATGAAAGGAATTCCAACAGGAAAAGTGTTATATCAGACTTTTGAGAATCTCTTTTACCTCCAGCATGAAGTAAAATATCTCTTTGTCAACAAACCTAAATTTGCTAAATACATAGAGGCTGATGAAATCCTCAGAAGAATGGTAAAGATCAAATTACTAGATGTAGAGACTTGGGAAAAGTTGAATGATTTACTGTGAAAATGGAAGGTAAAATAGTGAAAATAGAACAATCAAGAGTAGTCAAGGTAAAATAGAACAGAGTAACAGATCAACTAAGTCAAATATTATTAGATGAGAGACGGAGTTTAAAAGTCAAAGGTAGAGTAAAGGGACAACCAATGTAGAGAAACAAAAAAAGAGAGAAAGTAACAAAAGATCAAAGCAGTAAAATCAGAGACAGGTAGCCTTTTAGTCTCCTAGGTGTCTCTATCTTCTTGCATAAAGGTATTTCTTTTTCCTTGAATAATTCCTAAATCAGTTTTAGGATAGTTTGTAATAGTTTTTGTATAAATGCTTCACAAGTCAAAGTATTAGGTGTGGATTGTTAAACATTTCTATAGTTGTATTGATCTGAAACCTAAGGGTTTATTTTAACATTTTCAAGTCAGTAGACTGGACTAAATAATAAAGGCATTGCATTACAGGATGCATGTGTTGGACCACTCCAATGAAGTATCCTTCATTTATTAAATTGTTATTTTCTTTAATATTTCACGTACTTGCATGTTTTCTAAATTTGGAAGTAATAACTGGAATATTATTACAGAATTTGTTTAAGTACACTTTGTCTTGAACAATTATTCATTTTGATGTTTTCTTCTGATATCCAGAGTAGGGAATTCTTCATTTCTTCCTAGTTTCGATTGACCTCTTTCATTTCCCTCATTATCCGATTTGAGGAATCCTTAACTGCTCTTTGATCCCGATTAAAAACTACTTCACCATCCAGCCTAAAAGATCTGAATTTGCTCAGCTACCTTACCCTATGGACACTATCTTTAGAACCTGATTCAGTCTTGTTGTCTTGACATTTTGACTCCATAGCCCAATGGTAAAATACATTCATCTATCCATCTAAATCAATGATTCCACCACCAAATCAAATCAAAACCCAATCAAGCTTAAATAACTATCCTAAAATCAATTAATTCAACAAAGTTAAATTATTAAGAGAGATCCCTCTCTGAGCATTAGGAAGGCTAGATCCTGATCTAAAAAGTAGGTTTGTGGTTACCTCTATTATTTCTTTAAATATAACATGACAACCCTAGGGAAATTTTAGAGTGCTAACATAAGGGACACACTTCCTTTTCCCCTTCATGTGTTAGAACCCCCATGCATCTCACTTGACTCGCTATAAGGTTGCACACTTGCTTCCAACAAAGTTATCACACTTACCTCTACGTGCTACAACATTCAATGAATTAATTTACTACCCACTACTTGGATTCCTACTCCAAACGATATAAGGTCTAGTTGGGACTTCTTACCAGGGATATCCCCTGACATGTTGGCAGGTCTAGTGTCATCAACTATTGGGAAGCTATATATCCCTAATGGGGAAAAAGATATGTTAGAAGAACCAGTGGTGATGAAGCTGGAGGGGGAGGAGGCTAAAAAACGGGTTGGGGTCCTCTAGAAGCAACTTCTTGAGCTTCCCATGCTTGGCACATCTAAATTAATAGGGGACATTCATGAGTATAATGGCCATATACTCCACAACATGCACAAGGTTTATTTGTACGAAGAGCCTTGTTTTTCTTAGGCTATCCACCCTATTGTTGGGTTGTGGGATTAGGCTGATCCCCCTTAGAAGTATTAGGTGGTGGACCCTAGTTGCCTTGATTACCTTGAGATGGTTGGTTCTGATTACCCTTCCCCTTATTCTTTCACTTGGGTTTAGGGGGATTAGTTGCACTCTCTTGAGCATACACTTGACCTTGAGGGGGTGGTCGTTGTTGTGGAAGTGGTGGAGGAGTCATGGGAGGTTGGGGCGCTGGCAAAAGAGGGGTTGGAGCACTAAGTGGTGCATAAGGATAGAAAGAATTGGCGACAAAATTGTGATAACTAGGTGAAGAGACAACTGGACCTTGCATCAACTGATGCAAATCGAGATATGTGTATGACATGTTTGAACCTTGGTAAAGGTTTCCATGGGAAGGAGCAGGAGCAGGGGGATAGGTGTAAGTGGAACTAGTCCCCCCCCCCCCCCCCCCCCGGGTTAACCATAACTCATGTGAGGTTGAGGATATGGTGTAGGTGGAGGGTGTGAGATAGATCCAACAATACCATTAGTGGCATGATATGCCCCCGACGCATTAGCAACACTAGGTCGAGGCAGATCGGGAATGACAGTATAAACATATCCTAATTGTGCATCGATCAGGTCATATTTCAAAGCTACTTGGAGCACCTCTTCCTCAAAATGGGGGAAGTGGGAGGAAACATCTTTACCAATGGGGGCCAAAAGTGATCTAAGGAACAAATCCATATAGACGCAGTCTTCAAATTCATGATCTTTACATATGATCTTCCTTCTACACCATTCTTGAACATGGTCAGATAGGCGGGTGGAAGAAGTTTGAAGAAAGAGGTCAAGATTTTGGTACTAGTGTCATATTGGAGGGGTAACTGGAAGTATGAAATAAAAGCTTTGGCTAGAGTCATGAAGGTGGAATGGGAGGCATGGATTTGATCCACATACCACTTAGCAACAGCTCTAGTAAGGTTGTGTTGGAACAAATGAAGACGAATGGAGTCTTCAATGATGGAATTGGATGATCACTATATAAGAAATGAGAAAACACGATTTTTGGGATCTTCTCCAGAATTACCTTTAAACTTAAGGATGTTATAACGAAGCTTGGTAGGCATAGTAGGCCAACTAGGGTCATGGAGAAGAGGATCGTTAAGGAGATGGCTGAAATTAGGGAAGCTCAAACCAACCATAAAGGGAAGCAATGGAAGAGCAATGACCATACCGGTAGAGGTTTCTCTTGTGGGGTTTCCTTGGTTACCACCTTGGTTTCCCACACCCACGTTGGTGCCTGACATGGTGACGGTATGTTGTTGGGAAGATACAGAATCAAAGGAAGAACTAAAAGAATCAACAGAACCAGAGTGAGAATGAGGACTCAATGGAGGACTAGGAGGATGAACTCTTACTTGACGGGGAGGAGTAATATGTCCTAAAGGAAACTAGGAGCGAAGGCCACGAATTCTTTGTGAATGCAATGATTTCAAGAAAAAGATGACTCGATAGACTAAAAGGGGATGATAGGAGAAAAAGAGTAACAAACAACAAGAAAACACCTAGTGCAGTGGCGTCAAGTGTAAAATAACTATATTAAGGCACTACTCTAATTCAAGAAAACACATCTAATCAAAGAAAAAAGACCTATAGCCTATAGGTGATCTAAATCCCCAAACAATTCCGAAATCTACTATTTCATATGGCCTTCCAAAAGACCTCTTACTTGATGGAATCTTATCGCTACAAGTAGAGTTGTCTAGAGAAAGGTGGGGTAGAGAACCAATTCTTGCCCATAGCCAGTCCTATAGGGTCTTTTCTTATGATTGGTCACTACGGTTACCTTCTTCCCACAAGGGTGGTTGAGTCTTGAGCTTCTTGGTAATCAACCACTGCATGGGATTTCCTACCAGGGGTTGGGTATCCCCAAGGAGAATCGCTCGGACAACAACCTAGCCTAACCCCTTCTGAATCAGGTCTCTGATGCACTTCAGCTTTGGACTTTGGGATGGTGAAGGATTTTAATCTCCCTAATATTTCAATTTCTATGTCTCAATGCAAGTGATCGATGGGTGTTATTGGAAGCCTATCCCATTGATCCTACACCTAACTATACAAATTCTTCGGTCGTGGGGCCTAAGTGGGCTTAATCTTGTGTGTTGAATTATTAAGGTGTAGCATTTCAAGTATTGGCTTGGCATTGTTAACCAAGCATTCGTTCACTTAGGGTGTGTGTGTGTGAAAATGGTGTGTCAAGTGGATGAGTTAATTGACCATGTTTTATGATGCCATGTGTTGCTGAAAAACTATAAATAATGTTGAAAATGGACAGTAAAATGAGTAACAAATCCAAGCACACAAACCCCTACCCAATAAGGGTATCAAGCAGCTAAAAAGTAGGTGGAAAACAAGCTACTCAAAGACACATAAATGGCCAAAGGATCTAATGTCTAAGGGACTGGGATATAAAGGCACTAATCTATTGTAAATGGTACAAACAAACAACAAAAATCAGAGGTGAAAACTGCTACAAAGGGTAGGCAAGGAGGTCCAAAAACCTAGGACACACAAGGGGATCCTAAGGAGTAAGGAAACAGTAAACTCTAAAGGGAGTAAAATGATGAAGAAACCTATCCAATAGAGATGTAAAACAATGGAAAAAACCCTAGAAATTAGTGGTTGAAAGTGTTGTACCCTAGACTCCTAAACTCAACAAATATCTTCCCAAATGATGGAGGTGTACTGTAAACTCTAGGGGGAATTTTTATTCCTCAATGAGAAATAGATAAGAGAATCTAAACCTAGGGGTGACTCTAGAAAGAACAACAAATCTTCCTAGTACACACACAACACAATCAATAAATCTAAAGAAAAAACTTTCTAAAAATTTGCAGAATGCGGATTCTGACCTGAAAAGTGCATTGGAATGCAAATAACTGGCCAAAAAGTGCATTCTAGAATGCAAAAAAAGGGGAAAAAAAGCTCATTTTCTCCTAGGACTCTCGACCAGAGGATCTCACCCATATTTTGTTCTCCTGCTTAGCTGGTACTTGGAACCTGCGGAAAGATGTGGAAAACCAACATAATCCAATTTTTTTCCAGAAAAAGAAAGGGGATCTAAAAATAGAAATTGAGAGGCTAAAAATAGCTAGAGAAAATCATGAAAATCACTTAAATGACAATCAACAAGGATATGAATTAATACACTAGTGGACTCATCATTTGGTAACGACCGTGTAGCTAAACACCCAACGAAGTCGCCATTTGTTAGTGTAAAGATTTCGGAAAGGTGTACAAAAATACTTCACTTAAGTCACTGGTGACAAGTGACCCTAACCACAAGATGTGGTTGTTTAGACTTCAAATTTGCAATGATAAAAGAAGAAAACCCTGCAACAAAAAGATCAGGTGCAATCTAAAACATAGAATAGTAAGAAATAACTGATGTAATAAACCAATAGAATAAGACTTTAAATGAATAATTTTTTTTATTATTTATAACACCTTGTGAAGAAGATTTGCAACATGGGTCTATAATTCCGCCTTCTTGTGATTGGTCCTTTTATGTCTTTGTGCTTCAGCGATCTATTTCTCTCTCTCAATATGCAGAAAACCCAAAACAAGATAAAACTCAAGTGGGAGCTCAAATGGCATGACATGCTAATGGTGATGATGATAGTGATCATATTGAAGAATGAATGGAAAGCCCTCTTATTTATAGCAAAGTATTGGGCTAGATTATAAATTGGAAAATAATAAAATATTATTGACCAAATCAAGATCTAACTGTCATGAATACGTTATTATATTTTTTGGAGAGGGAAAAGATATTCAAAGTGGTCAAATATCTTTATTTAGAAAATGGTTGAAGTAATTAATAAATACAATTATTTATTAATCACTTTGCAAGGATTAAGAAAAAAGTGATTTGAAATAATTATTAGATAATCATTTAACAATCATTCAAAAATAAGAATAAGGAATAATAAATAAATAGTGATTTATTTAATTATTTGAAGGTGATTTAGTCAAATGTGTTAAGAAATATTATCAAATAATTATTTAATAATTATTTCTAGATAAAGTTAAATAAATAATGATTTATTCAATTATTCTCATGGCTTTTTTTATTTTATTTTAAACATAAATAATTTAATAAAAATGGTTTACTAAATTATTTCCTATGGTGAAAGTGATTTTACTATGGTAAAATTAATCCTACATGGTGTATTTCGATCCACCAAGTTAGAAATGGCTAGGTGATCATTTTTTAGGTGATAAGAAAATCAATTTATAATTTTTTATAATTAGAGTACAAATACAATACATAAATTAGGGGGAGTATAATGGGGTGTTACAATCCCAACCCCCTTAAGGGGAACACCATCCTCCATGTTCTTAGTGGCAAAATACTAAAACAAAATTAAGCTTTATAAACAACTCTTACATATTTACAATTACATATACATTTTCTTACTCAGAAACCAAAAAAAATGGTATGACACCCTCAATTGATCAATTATCTCCCATTTGGCTTCATTTGGTCGATTGTGCTTCCATTTCACCTTGAACTGATTGGTCACTTGAATCCATAGCATAATCTGTCTCCAATGTCTAGCCATGCCAATTTCCATTGTCCTCAGTGCTCCTTAAGGAAACAATTTCATCTCATTACTTTCTAGGACATACCTAGTGAATTCTTGATCCCAATCGGTATGCACATGATTCTGTGAAAACCAATTCACATTTCAAATTCCAACATCCCCTTCTCTTCTTCATCAGTCTCCCAAGCGATCTGTTTCTTCTTTTGTCCAGTAACTCACCTTCCAAGCTCAAGCATCCCATTATTTTTTTCCTCAATCCCTTAGGTGATCCATCCCTTGGAAAGGACTCCTCACACACAAATAATTATCTCAACCAAGGAATCCCTATGCATTGCTTTAATAGCACAACACATGTTTCCTATAACACTCATGGTAATCAATGCATATCACAGGGTTTCAATGTCACCATATTGGTCTAGTTTTTGAAGTTTTCAACTATGTTATGCTACTACAAACTCTGATTTCATTAAGATGATGTTGTTTACTTTAAATTCAAACTCATATATATGTGTTGGGTAGTAAATTGATTTTCATACATCACAAACACATATGTCATGAGAGATAATCATAAAGTTTCAAATCAATTTAAAGCATAACAAAATCATATTAAAACATAACTTAAGTCATTAAGAAACATAAATTTAAACCAAATTAAAGCATAATAATAACAAAATTTCTTTAAACTAATAATTAATACTTATCTATATAACTTCTTCTTTTCTTCTGCACTGAGTGGTTTATCAGTCGAAGCAAGCACTCAGTGTTGTGTGTGCTCCACATAATTTTCATTTGGCTCCATCCTCAACTCCAACTCACTAAGTGGTTCTCAACCCAAACAAAAGCACTCAATTACAGTCACGCTACTCCATAGGGTCCTTTCATATAGCTACATCCTCAAACCTAGCTCACTTAGTGGTTCTCAATCCCAAGGAAATCATTGAGTAGCGGTTACACTACTCCACATAGTCTTTTTTCCACAATTTCCAATGGATTCCTCATGCTCACCTCTCAATGAGCATAGGCATATTTCTTCTCCTACCAAATACTCACCCTTATGGGCCTAGGCAACCCCCATTCTAGGCAGTCTACCTAGCCAAAGGCTTTCCTGCATGGGCCCCTGTCAGTCACTTACCATTTCAGGCCTTAGAAACCCCATTTTGGGAAGTCTACCTATCCAAAGGTTGTCTTACACGACCCCCCCTCCCCCTCGCCCATCAATCACTCACTCTTTCAAGCCCAGTAAATTTCCATTCCAAGTCATGTCCAAGGGATTTCCTACATGGGGTAGTCATTAGAGTCTTACGACTTAGTATCCATCAGTTATCTCTAATGACACATGCATGGAGTCTTAAGGTGAAGTCACAATCTAGCATGTTCCACCACACTAGTCATGGAGTTTTATAGTTAAGGTCCAAATTATGAATTTCTCCCATGAGTTAAAAAAGTGCCATACGCTGCAATGCCTTCCTGGAAATATTCTTCTTGAGATCCCAACTCCATCATGCCACCTAAAAAATTTAATTTATTTTATAATTAACATGTTCATGAAATATAACACACTCACGGTTTTAAGATTAGAAAACCTCCTGATATCCAGGCACAACATGCATTAATTTATAAACAATAGTTTCCAAACTCATCCAAAGGAATTCTCACCCAATTATTTTCCTTTTACTTTTTACCTTGCTACCATCGTCAATGTGATCAATTGATATTTCTACTATTGCAATATTGAGCATTTTATTTAACTCAAAATGTACTCATCCATGCTATTGATAAGCTATCAAGTTTCAACCTTTGTACTTTTTCGTTCATTCTCACCATAATTTTCAAGAGCATAATTAATATAACATAAATATTAGCAATGAGCCATTCCTTCCCACTTTCCTAATGGTGATCCACAAAACTTGGAACCCATTAAATAACATTGGTGCATTACCTAATCGTGGTGAACACAAAATCTACTTCCATGCCATTCACACAATGATCATACTTTTAGAGATTAATCACTTACCATGTACTATGATGGTTTTAAACTAATGATATGTCAAGCCACACAATTTCATTATGCCTTACATATCTTACCCACGTTATATTGATGTTTAGGAAAATTTTCATTTTTGTTCCATTTCTATGGTTGTTACATTGCTGCCCATTTTATTTCAAGTGGACTCAGCCAGGCCCATCTTAGTTTTTCTATCATCTTCTTCTTCCCTTTGAATACCATTTAACTTATGCACATGGTTTAGCCAATATATTACACTTATAATTCAGTTATACTTCAACTCTTCTCCATAGATCCTCTTCTTTCCTTTACCCCACACCAAACAACCTAAAAGACCAAAACACAAATACAAGAATAAAGAAGAAGAAAGGAAAAATAAAAAGCTCACAGCAACAACACATAATAACAACACAAAGATCATGCCCATGCTCAAGGTCAATAGTCAAAAAAAAAATGAATCTAATCAATAAAATACAAAACACATAAAACATTCATTAACCCACAACAACTCAATCCCATGAGTTCCTATGTTGAGTGTGTCCTTCACTAGTTTTCCTATTAATTCCATGCAACAATTTCCTACAACCATGCAAAATTATCACAAAGCTATACATTAATTTTAATAAAGAAGTAATCATCATATTCACAGCTCACAAATAATAACATTATCTGAGATCCAATTTATTTCATCCCTGGAGAGAGCCTTTTTTGTTATTGTTTGAATGCCTTTTTATCCTTTTTATTGTGTTTCTCTTCATGTTCCTCATGAAACATTACTAAAGGTATTTCTTGCTAGCTGTATATTTGATTAAGCAGTGATGCCAAATAACACCACTCATGTTCCTCTTCCTTTTCCCCCTCAAATCATGGAGTTTTCGTCCCACTCTTTAGGTCATTCAAATAAATTCATAATCATTTATAATCAAAGTACAGTTGCATTACAAAAATCAGGGGGAGTATACAAAATGTGTTATCAGGGAGTAACACCTCTCATAAAAATGTAGAGGGAACTTAGACAAGTCCCTAAGAGGTTTATTATGGTCCTTAACATGAAAATAGATTAACACCAGTGAATAAGGCTATAATGATCCACTCATAGCTTTACTTTACAGATCTCCACCTATGCTCTAGTCAGTTCCCTCCCCCATATAGCATACTCCTTGAAATAAGGTGGTTCATCTATCAAAAGGTACACTACCATTTCTATAATCATGTTCTTTCATTTAATGTTTGGGGCATACTAGTATGGATCACAAGCCATGCTAGATGATTAACTACTCTTGATTGTACCCTTGTTCCCATACTTCACTTGGGAGATTTTCATTTTACCCAAGTCTAGTGTGACCTCCCCTAAGGCGCCTTTCTTCCACTATTAGGAGGGGTAATAATAGGAGGCACTGATTGATATAGCATGGCCAAGGTAATCCATACTCACCAGCTTCCATTTCTCCCTTATATTCATTTCCATACTTTGGTTGATTGTCATTGGTCATTAGGATTGTCACCCTATATCCTCATATTTGAGTCAATTCCTAGAAAAAATTCCCTAAGAGGTTGATCTAGTTGAGAGAAACATAATATCATATGAAGCCAAAAAATGAAATAAAATGAAAAGTGCAAAAGATGGCTGGGACATGTAATAGGAAAATAGGAAAAATCATAGCATGTGCTCTACTCCCTCATTATAAATATCCTAGTTTCTAAGAATTTCATGCTCAATATAAATAACATAACTAATGAATGTCCCAACCCTAATGAGTGATAAACTGCTACATATTTAAGGGGTATTGAAAAATCATAAAGAAATCTAGATAAACTACGCTATGCAAGAAATAAAAACAATCATTAAATTAAAGGGCACTCGAGAGGGGCAGAAAAATAGGCCAAGGAAAGGGGTAATTCATGCCTCCACAATTTATCCCTCTTATCATCATTTTGCTGAATATGTTGGAACTCCTTTTACTAGTACCCTGGTTGTATCCATCTTCCTTGAAGTCTCTCCCCTTCTATGACCACATCTATCATATGCATCTATGGATTGTTGGGACTACCTAGGAAATGCCCTTACCCTTAGGGGATGGAAGCACCTAATAGGGATAATTTCATATTCATCCATAACATAAGTGTGGTAACTTGTTTACAAATAATTAGTTAGAAAGACATTTGAAGGCAAGGTTTTTATGAAGTATTTTTGTGCCCCCAACATTGAATATGGTCCATTATGATACTTTAATGTTTTTTTCCCTAATGATGTTTATGTAACTTGATATTGAGAATATGCTTAAGTTGGTTTCACACATATACGTTGGATGTCCCTTAAGTGATTTATTTTCACATTTCCAACGCATTCAGGAGGACATCCAAACCAAATGTGAGAGAAATTGAGACATTGTAGAGCTAATATTTCCATGCCAGATATCAATATTGAGCATTAAGGAGATGCACATGGAGGTATGGTACCCATCCTCACCTCTAGATGCTAAAATACTAAGCTAAGAATCCAAGGAATTAGTTTGATTGATGATGTTCCCAAAGAACCAAGGATGCCCCCTAGTTGGCCATATACCTACTTGATGGGTGTTGCCTTGTTCTGGAGCCTAGACAAGTATGGATATCATTGAAAATTTATTTGGGATTACCTTGAATAATCCCATTCTAATCTTGAATACCTTTCCAATAATGTAATATTTGTGCTAATCAGAGTTCATATGTAAACGTTATGCCTCATAGAAGTTGACCTATTGTGATGGACCACTATAATTCAAGAGGATGCCAAATAATCCCTCGTTATCCATGGAAAATGGGCTAGTCACATTAGCCCTATGAATAAGACTCTAAAGTGGTTGAATTGTAACTCATATTGAGGTTTGAATGGATCAAATTTAACCATTAGATGGCAATTGGGTTGTGTTATAAGCAGACCACTAGGGGAAAGATATTTTGATTCTATTTTCTTGCATTTTATATATTTCATGCATAAATTATAAAATATGTGATAACATATATGGAATATAAATAAATTTACCCTTCATTGTATATATTTTAGGCTATTTATTAGATCTGTTGTGACAAACTATTGAGTGAACTATCCACAATAATTTACGAATCATATTGGTATCAAAGAAAGTATGTTTACGTATTTTGCGAGAAGTTTTAGTGGGTCCATATTGGCTTGAGAAAAAAATTAAATAAACCCCATTGATGGTGAATGAATCTATTTTTGATAACCCTCAAGATCCAGAAAAGAAGATATTCTCAAGGCTGGAAGAGCAAGTCGTAGATATTAGCCATAATATGAACCTCCTTATGACAGCTCTCGCAAATAAAATTGGAATCATATAAAATCCAATTAGATGAATAAAAAAGGGAATTGAGAAGAACCAGGTAAGGAGTCTAAGAAAGAACCCAAAAAATTAAAATTGAGCTTGAGTGCTATGAACCATTCATGGTCCTTGTTCAAGATGGAAATGAAACTCAACATAATGTCATATGAAGGTGAGATTTATGATTTTAAATTGAATCATTGTTTGTATAAGGTAGAGGTTTATTTTAGTGTTCACCACATATATGAGGAACATAAAATCTCATTTGAAACTAGAAGGTCATGCCCTAATATGGTGGGAAATCCACATGGAAACCCTCAGGCTAGAGGAAGATCCTCTAGTGACTAAGTGGGAGGGTTTCAAAAATCTTGTAAAGTTCCAATTCTACCCTATTGGATATGTACATGACCATTGGATCTCATCGAATTACTCCAGGTAGAGATAGTGGCAAAGTGTATAGGCTGCAAATTATGAATTAGGAAGATGGTAATAATGGTGGCTCTCTCTCCTAATAATCCAAATGTACTCCTGAAGTATTTGGCGGTTCTATGCAACTGTTGGCTTATATGGTCCTGACCCAGGTTCGGAGATGATTTAGTCAAACAAATCTCGGTACTACTAGCCCTTTCCACAATAGTCTGCGGAGCACAGATTGAGGTATCACCCAAAGTAGTATGGGAGGGTGCTGGAACTAGGTTTCCACACCCTAGAGATGTCTGATGGTTTTTCAGTGGTCCGCGGGTTGACCCTACGTACACGTTGCTACACGCACCTATCAGTACCTCGCGTCCTACGATGGTGCCTTCGCACAACCCTATTCGAGGCGCGATCCATGTTAATACCCAAGTTATTTACTATTAACCCAATATTATCTAGTTACTTGGCTTATCTATATGAGCCCAATTATACTTAACAATGTTCAATGTTCATATAAGTGCATGTGATAAACAAAATAGTATAAATTCATAGAAAGTAATACTAGAGAAGATACACAGTAATTGGAATCAAACTTCTTTTTATTGTTCTTCTTCTTGGGTTAGAGACTCAACTCCACCCTGTGCACTCAGCTGTAGGGGTTCACGCACTCAGCTGCGGACTCTACTAGGCCTCTGCACACTCAGCTGCAGAGCCTCTTCCTACTACTACGACCCAAGACACGTAGACTTCCTTTCTATCCGCTGCTAGATCATTACATGAATCCATCTCTTGTTTTTTTAACAACTTAGAGCCTCGCTCTATTTATACAATCTCATGGTCTGCAGACCATGGGTAGGCTAACATGTCATTACATTACATTACATGACAACACTTTAGGGTGGACAACCCTATGACTCAATATACATTTTGCGCCCACAATTTTTGGAGTCTTACAACATATTTGACCAAAAATTGGGCTTTGAGCGCTAAAACATGTTGTGGGGGAATTCCATGCCCAACAACAGCCATACATGGAAGCAAGTGATGTTGTTTAAAAATATAAAATTGGATGAGGCTTGTATATAGGCATAATACCTAGAAAACATAGGCTAAAAGAAATGTGGGCCAAGTGGTTCAAAGAAGAAGGAACACCAGAAAGCTTCCAAGGAGGGGAAGAAGAATTGGAAAGGGGGAAAGGACAAAAATACCATAGCCATAGTGCACTAGTGCAAAAAGCCTAGAAACCATTGCAATGGTTATAAATTGATGGTTTCACTGAGGAGAAGTGTTGGAAATTACATCTAGAGATCAACTCAAAGAACCAAAAGAAATATGCAAAGAAGAAAAACCGTGTAACCATAGATTTGAGCAATGAGGTGGAAAAAATATCATACATGGATGAGAAAATTGTTTGTACATCAATGCAGAAGGAGCTAAATATGAGTATCCTTCAACAATAGGCAAAGAATGATATGAAAAAACTCTTTCATATAACTATATAGGTCAAGAAGGAAAAAGTGTGTGCTTTGTTTGACTTGGTATTAATGGAAATCTTATAGCAGTAGATTTAGTCAACAAACTTGGAATGGAGGTTCATTATCATCCTAGCCCATATTCATTAGGATGGTTTTATGAGGGAGAGGTAAAGGTAACCAAACAGTGAAAATTCAACTATCAGTGCTTATTTTATTAATGAAGTAGAATTGGATCTAGTTCCAGTTGAACTATGTGATGTTGTGTTGTTTTATTGTACCAACAAGCCTAGTAACAAGAAATAGCATCTATACCATCTCTTACTTGTACCAACTTGTCCTTGGGAAATAATTTCCATGGAATTTTTGGGATGTTTACCAACAACGAAGATGGTACATGACTACCTATTCATGGAATTTAACAGGTTCAATAAGATGTGTGTTCACGTGCCTTGTAAAAATACCATCAATAGATAAGAGGCAAGAAACTTGTTTTTTAAATAGATTTTGGTGCACTTTTGGATCCCAAGGGGCATTGTTATAGACAAGGACACAAGATTTCTCAGTGCATTTTGGAATACATTGTGGGAGAAGATGGACACAAATTTGAATATGTTTACAACATTCTATCCACAAACATATGGGAAAATAGAAGTAGTCAACAGGGCATTGGTGCAACTTTTGAGGGCTTACAATAAGAACAATATAAAGATATGAGATGAAAATATGGTATATATACAACATTATTATAACATAGAAGTACACACTTCTAATGGTAAGTCCTAATTTGAAACTTGCTTTGGATATTTTTTGCCTTCACCTTTGGATGCATATGTATAATAAGGAGGATTAAGGGAGGATCTCATAGGAGATGCTTTAAGGAGATATAACTTTGTTGAGAAGATCAAGTAGATCCATATGCAAGCACATGAGACATTGAAGAAGTCATGAGAAAATTTCAATCTTGGGCATGATCAACACAAAATGGAGAATTTATTCATGGTCATAAGTGGAGTATGGTTACAATTGAGTAAGGAGAGGCTACAAGGCCCTGGTAAGAAAATCAAAGCTCTAAGATATGGTAATTTTGAGATATTGAAAAATATGGGAAATAACACCTATAGACTTATTCTATCCCCATATATGTGTATATACTTAGTGGGGAACATGGAAAATCTAAAACACGATGAGCCTTCCATGTTGGATGAGGAAGAGGATTATATCCTACCTTCTATGGAGGATTTACCACCAAATTCTCATGCATAGTTAACAAAGGATACAATTTTTAAAAAGAGCTATAGAACTACAAGACAGGGGTAGCATGACATTTGGAAAACTTTTAAGCAAGGGTAAATGGTACTCTAGGGATAGGGTAGAGGAAAAGTTTCCTCACCTCATTGAGTAAAATATTTTGCATACCGAAATCCTCCCAAAATGGGGAAGTATGATCCAGATTGGACAATATATTTTTTTTGCATACACCTCTATGATTTAAATGTGGAAAAATCAAAGATATGTATTTCTAGTGGTGGTACCTAGTTTGGAGAATTGGGGTTAGAAACTTTTTAGGGTCGGGTTAAGGAATTAAATGTTTTTTCATGGTAGTAAACCTTTATGTCTTAAGTGAGGCACCTATTGGTGCTATTATACACTCAAATACCTTCTGAATGGTGTAATAATCACATCAATCATAGTTTAGATGCAAAATTTATACCTCTCAAAAGTTTACCTATTGTGATTAACCACCATGATTCAAAATCTTTTCTTTTGAGCCCCTACAACTCATGGAAAAGGAGATAGCCACATGGGCCCTATGAGAAATTATCTAGAAGGGTCGATTTGTAACTCATATTAAGAGTTGAATGGGTCAAATTTAACCACTGTTTGGCTACTGGGTTGTGTTGTAATCAGGCCACTAGGGAAAATGGGTTCAATTCTATTTGCTTTCATTTTTCTCCATAGTAGAGAAGAGTACTTGAGTGAAGACAGAGAGAGAGATCATAACAAAAGGGGCTTTGTGTTTATAGAATCCCATATTCCATAGTCTTATGAAGCTCTTTAGAGACTACCTTCTCATTTTTTCTTATGCAATTTCCATTGTAGACAAAATGAAATAGAGTAGCCTCACCTTATAGTTAGGTGTCCTCCAAAAATGGTTTCCCAAGTCATATCTTGGTGTTATCTATATTATAACTAGGCCACCTGGAGGGAAAGTATTTCCATTCTATGCATTTATATCTTTTTCCATAGTAGAGTATATAAGTGGGAGTGGGAGTTAGAGAGCATAATATATGGTCTTAGTGTTCTATATTAGCTAAACAAGCCATAGGTCTCAAGTAAATCCTCAGAGTGTACCTTCTCTTTTATACTTGTTTTTGAGAAACCAATGGGCTAGAAAATTAGGGTTGATTTCTCTTACTTGATAATTTGTTGTGAATATTTGTTGGCTTCTTATTTCTTTTATTATTTTCTTTCATAAAACAATTACCAAAACATAAAACATGAAGATCACAAAATACAAAGAAAACAAAGATGTAGGATCCAAGCCAGGGAAAAACCCCACAAGGGGGAAAACCCAACCAACTTCTCTTCTTATAGAATCGGATCAAAGTGAGAAATCCAAGACCCAAAAACTAAGACCAAGACTTCCCACAAGACCCAAGTTAGACCTCCTTTAATCCTTCCTCAAGCAAGTCAAATCCAACAAAGTCAACATTGGTCAACTCCCTTCAAATATGATCAAACTTTGAATTTCTAACCTCTGCAACAAATCTAAAAAATTTGGCCCCTACAACAGTATGAAATTTTTCACGTGTGGTAGAATTAGGGAAGAAATATTGATTTCTCTTTCCTCATTTTTCCTTCACTCTCTCTCCTTTGACTTAGGATCCTACTTTCTTGACGTTCACTAAGTTTTCCTTATCTTATTGGCACATAAATCAAATTGGTGAATTGGTGCTCCAAAGAGGTCGAAGTACTCTCTATATATACACATTGAAGAGGTGGAATAAGTGCTTTTCTGGGCCAACGTTTCTAGGTAGGGTTGACTTGGTCTTGTGGGTGACAAATTAACACTTTTAACTCAAAATAAAATATTTATTTTCTTACAAATAGTCCAAATAGGACTTTGACTCATGACAAATTTTCTTTTGACTCAATAAACCCTAGAAGCACGAAGAAAATGCTTTGACTAATGAAAATAATTATAATTATAATATTTTTTTCTTCTTTTGATTTTACATGAAATATATAATGACACAAGTACAATGATAATTATGAAGACTGAACCTAATTAAATTTCCAATACTTGCATAATTTCCATACTAGAAAAAAGAGAACAGAGAAGCCTCACCTACCATCTTGGTTTTCTCCCATAAGGGTTTCCTAGATAAAATATTTGTGTTTATTCTGGTTCGTATGTGATTGTATTTTATTTTTCTCTATTTTCTGCATTTTATCTACTTCATGCATTAAAAACAAATTTATAATTAACAAATATGGGATCTCAATGAATTTGACCTTCATAGGATATATTTTAGTTTATTTATCATATTTATTGCGGGAAATCCTTACTTTTTATCATGTTATGGTTGAGATATGTTGATACATGTTGTCTGTTTTCTTGGTTCCATTTTTATGCACATAATAACATAGCAACTTGAAAACATGTGCATAAAATGGAACCAAGAAAATATTAATGAACTTCAAAGCATGTGCATAAAAATGGACCCAAGCAAATAGACAACATGTATCAACATCATGTCTCAAGCATAAAATGATAAACAATAAGGACACTAATTTGTAAAACGCCATGGGTATTTGACTAGATAGTTCATCACAACATATTTGATAAAAATAAACTGAAATTCATTATGTAAATTTTAGATTATTTTGAATTCCATATTTATTAATTATCGATTTGTTGACAATGCATGATATAGATAAAACGTGGAAAATAGATAACAACAAAAGACAATCACACAACAACCATAATGAACACAAATATTTTCCATATAATTCAATTTGAGATCATAATCTATATTTAATTTTACTGTATTCAATTTGATAAGAATATTAGATGCCTTCAAATAATGCATGCAAACATCCATTGGGTCATTCAAGGGTTTTTACCTTAGGGAACCTTCCAACTATAGAAAATTAATTTCTCTTGGTTGAGGCAAGTGTTATTGTGCTTGAAATAATAATTAACAATTTAAAATTACATGAATTTCTAGGTTGGATTTATAAAGATGATGGATCTATGATATTGGTCTTGTTAGTATTTAAGCTACAATAACTATATGCTAATATCCATGCATGGATATAATCGTTAAAATGGATATAATCGTTAAATTCAATGTTATTATTCTACTTTCTTTGGCTATGGTGAAAACAATAGTGATGCTCTAGATAGATGTGGTATATGTTCCCACCCACAATGAAGACAAAGGAAGATGGTTTTTCAACATATATGTTTATATCAAGTGGATTTGGAGTGAGTACTTGTAGGAGGCTCATGGTTCTATAGGAACTGTAGCTCTTCCTCAAAGTTTTAACTCATTTTTCTCACACTTGAACCGAATATCTATTTGAGTCTCAATGTATATTTGATTCAACTAGCTCATGTTGAGGCCCTCAATAGATCTTAGGCCCTAGGGAGCGTCCAAAATGTTTAAGCCTCTTCAATCATATCTTCTAATCTACAGAGGTGAAGCTTTTAATGTGACCAATGCTCTTAGATAATCTCATGTTATTTGATCGGTTTACTTGATTGACCATGTTACTTGAAGTGCACATGAATGTGAAGGGTGATTTGTTGAATAATTAACTAATGATATTTATTATGATCTTAATGTCTTATTACGGATGGTCATGACTTGTTGTCCTTTTATTTTAGTAATGAATGGATTTTTTCATTTTCTTGATCTACATGGATGGTTCATTATTGGTGTTTTTTTCTTTTTTGTATTACCACTTTGTTAAGCTATTTTAATTGATGATTGGGATGATCCTTTATTGTTTCATCATGTGGTCATACTTTTATTTGGGCAAGGATGGTTTAGTAGTATGATAATGTTTCTCCTCTGAGGATTAGTAATTTTCTTATTTGGCTTAACATGATTTTGGTTTCTTGCATTATTTCATTAGTGATTGGCATGTCTCCTTGCTAAGCTTGATTTGGTTCAATAGGTTGTATGACATTTTGATTTTTCCAATATCCTCTAGTTGCTATGCTAAGTTGGGTGCATGTATCTTGAAGTGATTGGTTCTCACTGGAAGATTAGGAAGATAAACACTTGTTTTCTTATTTAATATTTTCCTATTTCATTAAAATTACATTTGTCAATTGAATGGTCAATGATTACATTACTCCTTTCCTTTAGTAATTAAATATTTGTGGTTGAATCATGATGAGATATATAAGAGTACAATAAGTGCTCTCTCTCTCTCTATATAATATATATATAATATATATATATATATATATATATATTATATATATATATAATATAATATCTCTTTATGTGCATCAATATTTTATATCTATGTGCACTCTCAAGGCATATAATGGTAACTGATGACTACACTTCCCACCTTAAAGGAACTACTGATAAAATTATGCAAATCATTGAATTATCTTGTTTTGATCATTAATGTCACATTTGATATTGAATGATTACAACCTAATAGATTCTTGATCTCTACTTTGAGTTTAGTTAGATGAATACTCTAGTTTGATAGCCTTCGATTTTCCCTTCACTATTGTATGCCATGATAGTGTAATGATCACAAAATTATCTCTTTCAGAGTAACCTAGCTAAATCTCATTTGTTTATTATGGTACTTCGATTGTGGCATTTTATTGTGATTTTTAGGGATGGTCCATGAATGGTGCTTTTTAGTGGCATGTTAATTTTATGCATGAGGCAACAAAAATATCCAATTTTGCAGAGTCAAATTCATAGTAACTCTTGCATTTCTTTGATTGGTTACCTTTTACTAATGCAATTACTTGAAATGCATTTAAATTCCAATGACTTGATGGCTTGGATCCTTTCTTTTAATTTAGATTTGGATTGATAATACTCAATAATTCATTTGCTTTCCTTGTCGTGTGATGATGTCAACCCTTTTTCTCAACAAAGCCTTGTTGAAGTGCCCATGTTTAAATAATCATATATTTGTTGTGATGTTTTATTTTCTTGACTTTGAAAAACATTTGAATTGTTCATATCGGAAACATAATGTGTGTGTGCATGAAATACTAATTATTTCATCACCACAAATCTAGTGCCTAATAATAAATGCATACTAGGTATTTGTAACAATCGAAGCATACATAGTGTTGCAATCATGAACTTTGCCTTGGCTATGTTACATAAGCTATTATTTTGAAATTCTTCAACATTAATAGTTGGTACACATAAATATAATCCAATATTTCTATTTCTTATATGGAGATAGCATTAATGCATTTATTCCAAAACTACATCTATCATTATATTCATGGATTGCTACTCATCATAGTGTCCAAGATAAATACTTAAAAGTTACAAAATCATTAACATTTTTGTTACTACGAAGCTTGTGCATCTTCAAAAATGAATAATATAGGATAAATTGCATGGGAAAAGTTAGAGATAAATAAATTCGCATGGTGAATATGAATGGAAATACATTTGTTTCAAGTATCGATACTTCATGACTGTAATATTTTTTCAAGAAATGGAGCTCTCAAATTTGTTATATAGAAAGGGGATCCTTGTAGGCTTCATGAAATAATAGAGTAAAGAGAAACTATGGAGCAACTAAGAAGTAATCAGTTCCAAATGGTGAAGAATGATGGTGTCATATTTATTTAGGCTATTGACTATCCATCTCGCTACGTCAGGTGTCTTTGCTTAGATTTAAGCATTTGTCTACTCTAAACATATAGAGAGAGAGATGCTCTGGGAAGGGAAAGATACTTCAAAGGGTGTAATTAAGGATTTTATTCTAAATAAATTCCTTGATAAGATAAATGTGGGTTGTTAAAGAAACATGCAACAAATTCATGAATAAAGGATCACCTCTTACGCATCTCAAGGATCTAACTTGGCTAGATTTCTTGTAAAGTACAAATCAAATATACGGGTTGAGAGAAGCATAAATAAATTATTTTTTTAAGAAGTTATCAATGAACCAAGTACAAAAGATCCTAAAAATAAATTTATATGATAGAAAGCACTATTAGAAACTCCATTATAAGATAAATACACATGTATAGGTGAAAATTCATGGTAAAGGATGTGTCAGGCTAGGAGGTAACTCCTCAAAGGTAATTGTGTTATTCATTCAGGTTGTTTATTATTAGATACAAGACGGAGTGACTGTTCAGTTCATCTCCCGATGACTCTCCATTTCCTTTATTATTTATTTACACTTAATTACAATTGTTCACCCAATCCCTATGATTAGGTGTCAACATTCCCCCCCTTAATCTAAAGGGGTGTTGGTGAGTCCAAGCATCATTATGAATCTTTCAAGCTTTTCTCTTTCAAGTGCTTTGGTGAAGATCTCTGCAATCTGCTCATTAGTGGAAAAATGGTGAAGATGGATTGTTTTGGCCTCAACACGATGTTGAATCAGATGATATTTTTTATTGATGTGCTTCGTTCGATCATGGAACTTTGGGTTCTTGGCCAACTTTATTGCTGAGGTATTGTCAATCATGAGTGGAGTCTATTGTACTTTTTTTACCTGCAAATCTTCAAGAATTTTCCTAAGCCACACAATTTATTTTGTTGCCTCAGCTGCTGCCACATATTCTGCCTCTGTTGTGGAATCTACTGGAACTAATTGTTTGCATGATCTCTAGGAGACAGCTCCTGATCCAAGACTCATAACATAACCCAAAGTAGATACCCTAGTTTCTTTGTCTCCGTCGAAGTTTGAATCAGAGTATCTAATCAAGCTGAAGTCGCCCACCTATGTATACTTGATTCCAAAGTCTTGAGTTCCCTTCAAGTACTTTAGAACTCTTTTTGCAGCAGACCAATGTCCCTCACAAAGCTTTTGCATAAACTTGGAGAGGATTCCAACAACAAACGAAATGTATGTTCTGGTAGTAGTTAGGTAGTTGAGACTTCCTAGAAGTTGTCTATACTTTGTTGCATCCTCAAATTATTTTCCTTCAATGGATGTGAGCTTTAAGTTTTGTTCCATTGGAGTAGTTAGAGGATTGCATTCATTCATGCCAAATCTGTTCAACAAATCTCCAATGTAATTCTTTTCAGAAAGGAATATGGACTTTGGATGTTGAGTTACTTCAATACTAAGATAGTAATGAGCATAGCCCAAATCAGTCATTTCAAAACCTTTCCTGAATTCCTTCTTTATGGATGCAATGTAGCTCTCATTGTTCCCTATCATCAAAAGATCATCTACATATACCACAAGATATACAATTGTTTTTCCAACCTTCTTGACAAAAAAAGTTGCATCATCAAGATCATAATGTTTGAAATTGAGTTTCAGAAGATGCTCAGTTAGTTTTTCATACTAGGCTCGCAGTGCTTGTTTGAGGTCATTCAAGTATTTCACAAGTTTTCATACTTTATGTTCATGTCCTTTTATAACAAATCCTTTAGGTTGGGACAAAAAAGCATTCTCTTTTAGATCTCCATTCAAGAAAGCAGTTTTTACATCCATTTGATGGAATTTCCAACCGTTCTTAGCTGCTAGGGCAAAGAGTGTCCGGATGGTAGCCCATTTTGCTGTGGGGGAAAAAGTCTCCTCATAATTGGCCCCTTCCTTCTATGCAAAACCTTTTGCCACAAGCCTAGATTTGTGCTTGTCAAGTGAGCCATCAGCTTTATACTTGTTCTTGTAGACCCACTTGCAGCCAATTGGTTTGGTTCCTAATGGAGGATCAACCAACTTCCAAGTGCCATTCTTTATCAAGGCATCATACTCCTTTTGCATTGCTTCTTTCCATTCATCATGAGAAGCAGCTTCTTTGAAGTAATTTGGTTCAAAATTTGTAGACAAATTCAATTCACAATCATAAGAAACGTCCATGTCAACAGGTGA
The DNA here is from genome assembly GCA_000404065.3 of Pinus taeda. NCBI lineage: Eukaryota > Viridiplantae > Streptophyta > Pinopsida > Pinales > Pinaceae > Pinus > Pinus taeda. Next base: position 126,951 of record APFE031643010.1, read on the forward strand.
ATCAGAGTCACCTACATCACCTCCATTTTGCCGTGAATTTTTAGTCCTTGTCTTTCCAACCTCATCAGGATGAACACTTTCAAGTGTCTTTGTCAGCCACTTTGGGGGACCTTTCTCAGATGGTCCAGGCTGCTCTGTTGATTGAGTTGGGATTGAATCAAGATTGAATCTCCCAATTATGTCAATCACATCACTCAAAGTATCATTCGTTGTTGGAGTTTCATGCGAGGGAGGGAGTGTTTCAGAAGAAGAGTCCACAAGTTGATCTAGTATAGGAATCCCCCCTTCAAGATGTGGAATTTGATTATAAAATTCTTGAAATTATTTTGCATTTACAAATCTATCCAAGTGATCAAGTTGCCACTCAACAACATTGTCAGTTTTGGATGATTCAAAAAACATTACATATCTAGATACAATAAACTTTTTATTGACTTCATCATAGAGACGGTATGCTTTGGAGGTGTTTGAATACCCAAGAAGATGCACTTACAACTTCTTGCACCAAGTTTGTTTCTATGTAACTTCAGTATCAAGGTATAACATGTGGAACCAAAGACCTTGAGATGCTTTACCAAAGGAATGTGCCCATACCACATTTCATAAGGAGTCTTGTTTCTAATAGCATTAGATGGACATCTATTCTTTACATATACAGCACATAGAACTGCATCAGCCCAAAACATCAATTTTACATTTTTGAAAAATATCATGGGGCGCACCATATTTAAGATTGTCCTATTCATTCTTTTAGCTACTCCATTCTGTAGGGGATTATAAGGCACAGTTGTTTGATGTTTGATCCCATGTTGGCAAAGATAGTTTTCAAATTCATTTAAAGTGTATTCTTTTCCATTATCAGTGTGAATAGAGCCAATATGAGATTGTGCATCATTTTCAATCCATCTATGAAAGTTCTTGAATGTTTGAAAAGCATTAGATTTGTTCTTCAATAAATAAAACCAACACATTCGGGTGTAGTCATCAATAAATTTCATCATATATTTATTTCCATTTGCAGAAGGAACAGGCATTGGACCACATAAATCTGAATGAATGAGTTCAAGTTTTCTATGTGCTCTAGAATGTGAATCATGAAAATATTGTTTGCTATGCTTTCCTAGAATGAAAGCATCACATTACTTAAGTTTCCTAGGAATTGTAGGCAAACCAGTAGCACCATTTTTCTTCAACAAGTGGAGGCTTTCATAGTTCAAGTGTCCAAATATAGCATGCCATAATAAACTTGATGGAAATGTACCTTCTTCATAATGAGAATTGTATGAGAAATTTTGTGCATGAGCAGAGGTACCCTGCAGCTTGAGAAGCCTTTCTTCTTCTATCCCCATCATGACAAGTGAGTGGTCTGATGCTTTTCTCACCTCAAGTTTTCCATCAAACATATGAATGGAGTGTCCTTACTGGCAGATGTGGAACAAGGACAACAAGTTTCTCCTCAGCTGTGGGAGATATAAAACATGATGCAAAAGGAATTTTGGAAGACCAGGCAATTTAAGCCTGATTGTGCCAAGCCCTGATGGCTTGAGTTTTGATTTGTCTGCAAAGTATACTGCTCCATCAACATTGTTAGTGAATTCTTCAAAACAATCTCTTCCAAAATTCATGTGGCAAGTTTCTCCTGAATGAAGCAACCAATCATTTTTCTAAGAAGCAAGTGAAGCATTAAATAAGTCTTCATTTACTCCAATATTACAGTGTGCCACAACATAGTGCGGCATTCAGGTGCTTTACCTTTCTCTTTGTCATTAGTTTTACCTTTGGGTTGGTTTCTTTCCTGCTCAATTCTATCCCAAGGCAACTTGCATGTTGATGCATCATGTGATCCATCTCATTTTCAGCATATACAGTGAAAATATTACTTTTCTTCTTGAGAGTGTCTGCCCGCCCTGCCTCTAAAATTTCTTCCTCTTCCTCTTCGACCACCTCTTCCTCTAGAAGAATCTTGAGCAATATTCTTCTCTGTATGTGAAAGATAGACAACCTCTTCAGAAGACTGAGGATATATCTTCTTTCCAGAAGCTTTCTCTCTTTTAGCAATTTTTTTCACAAGGGAGTCAAAGGTAATATCTTTGAGGTTTCCATTTTCTTGCAATGACTCAAGATAATTTGAGTAAGTGGGATAAAGTGACTTGAGAAAAGCTATCAGAGGAATGTCTAGTTCAAAATTAGTGATTTTGATATCATGCATAATAGATTTTACTTCTGATGCAAGAGCAAGAGGATCATCATTTTGTAATTCAAGGGTGAACAATTTAATCATGAGTTGAACTACTTCAAGTGCAGAGTGTGAGTCATAGAGTTCCTTAAATTTTTGTAAGGCTTCAAAAGCATTTGAATATGTTGAAATATGGTGAATCACCTCTGTTATCACTCAGGTTGTTCCCTGCTTCCTAAAGGGAATACGGCCGAGGTAACCACTAACCAATCTTTTAGTTACATGTCCTAGCCTACCTGCAACCAGAGAGGGCTCTCTCTTTATAATTTAGCTTTGTTGGTCGGTGATTTTAGGCTAGTTATGGTGTACTGAGTTTGTTTTAAATTTGGTTGGTTGGTGAATTCAAACAGAACTGAGGCATAAATTACAGAACAGTTTGGGCCATTGGGCAATGGAGTTCAGGGTAGTGTGCTGCTGAAGTATGTTTCTGAAGACAGCGTATTGCTGCAAAGCCAGATAGGCATCTGTGGGACAATTTTTTAAGATTAGGTAATGAAGTTATGGAATTAGTGAGTGAAAGGCAATTGAGAATCTTCCACTATGCTAACAAGGGGAGAAATGAAAGTATTGCTTAAGAGCAGTTAAGAATTCTTAAACAATATTCATAGTGAGAGAATTAGTTTAGACATGAGCAATTAAGAATTCATATCCATGGCTAATCCAGAAGAAAACATATTTAGAAATACAGATTGAGCATAGGGTGTATTCAAACAAATCCTAAGCTATTCTTTTTCCCTATTTTACTATGATCATGAAACATATGTAAATGATTGCATACACAGAAAGACAATAACATGGTTCAGAATAACTTATTGTTCCAGCAAATGACACAGGAATTCTGCAACATAACACGGTCATTCATTTCCACCTTCAGACAGCATAGGAACCAGGAACTCCACCAGCAATTTGTATCAGAAAAAGGTCTGAGATATACAATACAGCTCTTCTAAGAGAGTTTCACTACAACCGGCCCTCAATACGTTCTATGAGGGGATATATATATAAAAATAGGATACAAAATATCTAGATAGTGAGTTATTGTGCAATAAATTACACCACCAACTCTCTTACAAAAAGTAAATGAAAGAAATAACTATAGCAATTAATGTTGATATGGCAGCTGTCTTTCTGTCAGACAATTTTTTGACTTTTTGGATCACCAAAGTTGGTTGTAGCTGTGTCTTTAAATCTGCGTTAATTGAGCCTGTTGTCTGAGTGCTTTGATGAGTCACTGTATGGATGCTTCCTGTGATATCTGCGTGCTTGATTCTCTGCTGACCTGTACTGTGACTAAGATCTGAATTTTCACAAAAAAAGAAATAATATAGTCGGATCACCTGGGCAGTACTTCCAGCATTGCCTGCCACCAATCAGCTGGAGGTAGTTGATGTCTCCTTATTTTTACAAGTGTTTCATCTGCTTCAGTATATATGTAAAAATTTGGAGGCACTTCAAACAGATGATTTATCTCATGCTCAATAAAAAATAAATTCTCTAATTTGTCATACAGAGACTGCCCAGAGGGAGGACCTGCTTCTTCTGTGGAGCTGGTGGATGCTGTGATCTAATCCTCAACATAATTGTTGATCCTTGTGATGTATTGATCATATGACAGCAGTTGTCCAGTACCAGTCACTAGGCTGGGAAGTCCTTTATCTTGCAATGCTGTCATCTTTGCTCTGAATTCATCTATTTCTGCCTTCATATCCTGACATTTCCTTTCTAGAGTTTGAGTGAAATTTCTTAAAGTCAACACTTTTTTGGCTGTCAGGATAGTCTCTGTTCTGCTATTTATTTCAAGTGCTGCCAATTCCTCCCTAGTGTGAGTATTGAGGAAATATATCATTTTAGTGGCCTGCTCAGGCATGATTCCCAGTGCTATTCTGGCCTTTTGTATTTCAACATGACCTATGCCTATTAGTTCAATTTTCTCATGGATTGCCTGTATTGACCTCCATTGGTCATGGATTGATTGGCCAATTTTGGCCCAGATTATCTTCTTGATTTCTGCCAGAGTTTTTCCTAGAAGCAATTCTTTTTCCAAAGCTTTCACTTTGGTTTCCAAGGCCTTTATCTCTCTCTGCTTCTCTGCAACTGTCATTTTGGACTTGTCATAGCTGACCTCTAGCTTGGCCAGTCTATCTTTGGCTTCATTGATTTTTGTCACCAGAACCTCAAGTTCCTTGACAGCTTTCATCAAGTCCTCCGTGCTCATGCTTGATTTAGTTGTTGCTGTTGTTGCTGTTGTGGCTTTTGTTGCTGATGTGGCTGTGGTAGGTGCTAGAATGGCAGGAGGGGCTGCTGCTACTTCTGTAGGAGGGGCAGGGCCAAGAGTTGTAGAAGTTTGAGGGGACTGGGAGGTTGACTCCCCTTGCTTGTCCTGCAATGCCTTTTCCAATTCTGCTTCCATCTGTAATATTCTTTGATTCATCTTCAGAAGCAAATCCATGGTCTCATCAACTTGCTTCTCTTGTGAAAGTTCTGTTGTTTGAGGGTGAATGGTTGGAGGCAATTTTGCCTGCTTTCTCAGTGTAGCAATGTCATCCTCCTTTTTCTTCATAAGGGCCTTAATACCCTTTGGATCTTTAGGATCATGTCCTAGATCAATGATTATGTCTTCCAAAGTTTTTATTCTGTTATCCTTAGTAGTGGAAGACATCCTTTCCAAATCAATTTGTGTATTTGTATTCCTTAGTGATTCTTTTAACTGATGGGCCAGCATGGCCCTGTCTGCAAGTGTGGCATACACCATTTCCCCTATCTGTTTGTGCAGCTCTATTTGATCCATGGGGTGTATGTCCTTGGAGAGGACCTCTAGACTTGTTTTGGTGTAGTCTGCAGATGATCTGGGCTTTGGAATTTTAGGCTTAAGATGAGTAAAAATCATCTTATCCTCCTTGATGTCATATGCTGCCATCAATCTCTGCTACTTGGAGGGTGTTGTCTTTACGAATTGATCATATAGTTGAACTCTTAAGAGTTCATTTTGGGCCTTGATTTCCATAAATGATCCTTTGATTCCAGTTGGTTGCTTTCCCTGCTACCTGGAAGAGGACACCTCTGTACTTTGTTGCATGGCTTGTTCCTGCTGAAATGAACTAGTGGCAGTCTTCTGGCTAGATTCTCTTTCTCTGCTTTGGCTTTCTGCCCTTTCTTCACCGATGTGTTCTTCCTCGGTCTGAGGGTCAATTCTTGGCCTCTTGGCCTCCGGTTGCTGTGTTGACCCACTTGGAGATGTGGCCTCCTCTCTATCTCATTTTTTGCCTCTCCCTTCATTGAGAGGTGTTTGCAAAACTGGGATTTTGGGTGCTTTAGCTTGCTGTAAAGGGGCTTGCCCTTGACTTTGGTCTTTTGAAGTGCTGGGCTACCCTGCCTCTGTCTCCTGCTGTACATCCATCACTTCTTTGCCTTTTGTTGTCGTTGTTGTCGTTGTAGATGCCTGCTGGGTGGTCTGTGCAGCTGCAGCAGTGGATGTGCCTTCTCCGACTTGGACTGGTTGCTTGAATATGACCTGCTGACAAGAATCCAAGTCAAGAGTTTTCTCTAAATATTTCA
>APFE031643017.1:18563-36304 GCA_000404065.3 Pinus taeda
AAAAAGGAGTAGTTTACCTTTTTACCTGTCCATGCTTCCTCTGGAACACCACCATCCAAGGAACTTGAAGGCCCTCTGTTTATTAGATAAACATCAGTATCTACAACATCTGCCCAAATCTATAAAGGCAATCCTGCATGCAATATCATGCACCTTGCACGCTCCATGATTGTTCCGTTCATCCTTTCTGACACACCATTTTCTTATGGTGTTCTTGGAATTGTCTTCTCTCTGTGAATTCCATGCTCTGAACAGTACCTATCAAACTCTTTGCTACAGTATTCACCTCTATTGTCTGATCTAAGACACTTCAATTTCTTTCCTGTCTCAATCTCAACCAAAGATTTCCATTTCTTGAAAGTATCAAATACATCATATTTATTCTTAATACAATAAATCCAAGTTTTTCTAGTTGCATGATCAATAAAAGTAACATAATAACGAGAGCCACTGAGAGATGATACCTAAGCACGTCCCCATACATATGTATGCACAAGCTCTAGTTTTTCGCTCTTCTTTTCTTTCCCAACTCTGAGAAATCTGACTCTCTTCTGTTTTCCATAAATGCAATTCTCACATAAGTCCAAATCAACATTCTTCAAACCTGGCAACAAATTCCTTGAGTGAAGAATCTTCATCCCCTTTTCACTCATTTGTCCAAGCCTATGATTCCATAATGCTGCATCTACTCCTTTGGAAGTTAAAGCATTAACAAAGTTAGAAATACCATTGCATAAATACAATGTACCGACCTATTTGCCTTTTTCTATTACCAGGGCTCCTTTGGTGACCTTCCAAGCTTTATCTACGAAAGTTGTCACACAACCTTCACCGCCTAACTGCCCTATTGAAACAAATTTTTCTTTAGATCTAGAACATGCCTTACCTCCTTTAGTAGCCATTGGTTTCCATTCTGCTGTTTTACAAGAACCTTACCCATTCTAACAATTTTACAAGGTTTATCATCACCCAAACGAACTTGTCCAAAATCTTGTTGAACATAGTCATGAAAGTATTTCTTATCAGGTGTGGCATGGAATGAGGCCCCTAAATCTACCACCCAGGAATCAGTAATATTTTCGAAAGAAAGAATCAAAGAATCTTGTAACACCTCCCCTGTCACATTTGCTTCATGATTGTTTTCTTGTTGTGCATCTCCTTCATTTCCCTTTCGAGATCTACAGTCTTTCTTTAGGTGTCCTTTCTTTCCACATTTCTAGCACACTATCCCTGATCTGGACTTGGATCTGCCTTTCCTTGATTTACGGCGATATCTTGAGCTCTTTCCTCTTTCCATTTTTCTTCCCCTAGACTCTGCACTCAAAGCATTACCTGATGTCTCACCCAAAGATTTTTTGTTGCATTTCCTCGCTAAGGATAGCACTGACAACATCATTAAACTTTAAAGTACTAGATCCAGAAACAGAGTTATTAATGGCCATTACTAAACCATTCCAACCTTTTGGTAATGAACACAAGAATAACAGAGCTCTAACTTCATCATCAAAGTTTACCCCTACAGAACATAACTGACTTGTAACAGTATTAAAATCATTTAAATGGTCTACAACAGATCCACCTTTTGACATCTTCATATTAAATAACCATTTCATAAGAAATACCTTCTTTGAGGCCGAGGGTTTTTCATATAGTTTCTCCAATGCCTTAATCAAACCCTCTGTCGTTGTTTCCTTCGAAATGTTGGAGGCGACCGATGCTGTGAGGCACAACCGTACTATTCCAAGTGCCTTTCTATCGAGAAGGTTCCATTCTTCATCTGTCATACCTGTCGACATCTTTGTTTTTCTGCCCAATGGTAGGTACAGATATTTATGATACAAATAATCTTCCATCTGCATCTTCCACAGTGAGAAGTTTTGGCTGTTAAATTTCTCGACCCTAAACTTACCATCTTCCACCATTTCTCCCACTTGAATGAGGAACCCTTCTTTCCTGCGAGTTTATCAACCAAATAGACCTTTGGCTCTGATACCAGTTGTTAGAAAATTATATATTATGGAGCAATGGAACACATAAAATATTGCAGAACTATAAACACAGAAAATTCATAAAACAAGAGAGACATAGTTATACATGGTTCACCTAGTTTGGGCTACATCCACCCTAAACAGCCAGTCCTTCCTTTCTATTATCCAGCAAAATGAATAGACACAACCTACAACAGATCCGCTGTAATATCCTTTGTTTTCTCTCACAGTCTCACCTCTCTACTTCTTTCTCGGAGAATACACATCTCTTACACAACCTCAAATACAATGCCCTCATACAAAGAGAGGGGTTGCCTTCTAGGGAAAAAAAACCCTAAACTAAACATAAGTTCTACCATCAGATCATCTGCCTAATGAACGGCCCAGATTGACTAGAAATTACTATACTTTTACAAGGAAAATTTACATCTTTTTTTAGCTTTGGGGGCGCTGCCCCCCAAAGAGGAAGCTCTGGTTAAACCAGAGGAAGTATGTCGAGACAATACTACAAAGGTTTAATATGCAAGATAGTAAAACAGTGAAGGTTCCTATTCCTGTAGGTGTGAGGTTATCTGCTGAACAGTGTCCCAAGACACAAGAAGAGGAAGAGGACATGTCCCATGTTCCATATGCAAGTGCAGTCACTAGCCTGATGTATGCAATGGTCTGTACTAGACCACACATTTCACATGCAGTGAGAGTATTGAGCAGGTTTATGTCAAAACTAGGGAAGGAGCACTGGACAACAGTGAAGTGGGTTTTCAGGTATTTGCGTGGCACTAGTGAGTATGGTTTGTGCTACCAAGGAAGATCACAGAATGTTGGATATTCATGGCTTTGTTCATGCAGACTGGGCTGGGGATCTGGATCAAAGAAGATATACAAGTGGGTATGTGTTTAACCTATTTGGAGGTGTAGTCAGTTGGATGAGTAAGAAACAATCTGTAGTGGCACTATCAACTACGGAGGTAGAATACATGGCAGCCACTCATGCAAGCAAGCAAGCAGTTTGGTTGCAGAGATTGTGTTCAAGTATGGGGTTAGTACAGGGAGCTATAAGGATAGACTGTGACAGCCAAAGTGTAATTTTCTTGGCAAAGAACCCCACATATCATTCAAATACAAAGCACACTGATGTTCAGTATCACTTTGTGAGGGATATGATAGAATACAAAAAAGTGTTGTTGGTAAAGGTGGACACTTTAAAGAATACTGCAGATGCATTAACAAAATCTGTGAGCTCTGAGAAGTTATTTTGGTGTAGAGAGACAATGGGTGTTTTAGGTCTGGAAAAATGACTGAGCTCTCTTGTGGCCCCCTGTGGAAAGAAAACAACAAGTGGGAGAATGTTGGGTTGTGTTATATTCTTTCCATGACTAGCCCACGTAATTAACTGGAGGGTTAGAGGGGGGGCAGAGCACCCATTCATTGCGTTGATTATGTAGCGGGGGGGGGGGGGGGTCATAGGGGGTTTGAGGCATACCCGTAACCCCAATTTATGGGGTCCATGGCAGCGTCCCGGGAAATTTTGGTTTTGGACACTATGTTAGGAGGGGTGGACCCACCTATGGTTTTGTGCATGATTTTCGCACTGCTTTTTGGGCGCGATGGTTTTCAGTCCATGGTATTGGATGCTTCGACATGTATAAATATGTATTATAACATTGAAAGGAACATAATGAAAATCCCGGTTTTGGGATCCAGGGGAAAATCTCTTTGTATATGTGTTTTATGTGTTATGCTCTCGCATTGTTTATTTTTTGTGTTTTAGAATTCGTATGCAGGCAATTTATGTATGGGGTTAAAACCTACAAAGGCTACGCGAAATCCAATTGTACCCTTTCGTGAAGGTACTAAAGGGTGGAACAGAGGGATAAGCAAACTATGTGAAGGCATGTATAGCTAAAATAAATCGACATCACATCCATCTCAAGGGTGCAGAAACTTGGTTCCAGCATCCCCCCATAATGCTTCGGGTGAGACTTTAGTCCGTTCTCCGTGAGCTGATGGCGAAAGGGCTAGTAGTGTAGGGATTTGTTTGGCTAACTAATGTTGAACCTGGGTTAGGCCCCCACAAGCCAACAATGTGTAATAATTATTAAACTATTTTTTGAATGGAGGGGAGAAGGCAAGAATTATGGATAGCATGTGAATTAATTATGAAGTTGTGCCAAAAACTGCTGATGAGACAAATAACATAATTTCGTTTGATATTAACTCTAAAAAAACGTCGTTGCTCTATTAATAGCTTTAATGTTTTACGGTGCTACTCCAAACTATGAAATTGTGAGAAGAGTCCATGCAAAAGTGCAAGTGAAACAACTACCGAGAAACAACAACCATGGGAGGAAAAGCCATCTGCAGTGAACCTACAATGCTCCGGGTTTCAGAACAGGCTCGTGAAATTCTTGAGCGCGTTGGTTGCCTTCAATACCTGACCAAATTACAGGAGTTCCAGGAGGAAACAACACTTGAATTTTTTTAAAATTTACAGAATGGCTGCACAATGGTGAAAGGCAGAAACATAAAAGTTTCTGAAGCCATTATAGCTGAAGTCTTTGGACTTCCAGCAGAAGGCACGAGATGGACAGATAAGCATGTTCTTTTGAAGGATACAGTCACAGTATTCCAAGAACCAGATGGACAATTGGTACAAAAAGGAAAAGGGATTCACCCTACAACTTTATGGAAACCATGGCAGGAATTGGCGACCATTGTTCAGAGGTATATCACGTGCAATGGACGTTAGGACATGGTAAAATCTCGAAAACTTAAACTGTTAGCTATTATGAAGTAGAAAATTATAGTTAATTTGTCATTTTATTTAAATTCTTCATTGTATGATGTTGCTAGTGGGGCCAGAAAAGCTAAGGACCCACATTGTTTCATCAACCATCATGGGTTGATTAAATTAATCATCATTCATGGACTGTCCCAGTAGAACTTAACATTGGATAACCATGTAAATACTTCTTTGACACCACCTCAAGGAAACCTAGACAATGAATAGTAGGGGGTAAGAGTAACAGGTTTGAAAAGGACAAGAAAAAGAAGGAATCCTTCTTTGGCCTTGGGCTGAGTAAAGCATAGGTGCTCTTCGAGGATAAAATCACAGTAGCATACCTCGATTCAAATAGAAGAAGCAAGTATGTCTCACATGCCCTCTCAAAGTCCACAAGATGACTTTTTGCAAGAATACGAGGAAGAAGTTGCCCGAGTATTGGAGAATATGGGGCCATTCAGTGAAGAAAGGGAGCTGTTTGGAAATTTTGAAGGGAAAAATCATGCCCTTAACCAGTCTTCCTCTGCCGGAAGTTCTAGCCATGTTGAGACTTTGCCATCTGTTGATATTTTGGAGGGTTAGAGGGAACCAATTCCCTCTATGAATGAGCCCCTTGAGAAAGAGGACCATGCAGAGGAAACCCTCAGGGATGGAAATCAAACAGAGGTTACTATTCCATTGGAATCCATAGCGAAGGAAAACCCTACAGAAGAAACCCTGAAAGATGAAAATAAACTAGGGGGCACTATCTTAATGAAGTACCCAGAGGATGATGCCCATACAAAAGAAGACCTTGAAAATGATAATCAATCATGAGACACCATTCCATTGGAGTCTCCTGAGAGGGAAGCCCACGAAGAAAAATACCTAGAAGACGAGAATCCATCGAGAGACATGGTTCCATTGGAACCCCATCCTGATATTGGCACAACCCCACCTGAACCTAAAATAAATGCGGCTGTGCCATCGCTGATCAAAATCCCCACGACAAAGAAAGCATATAAGGATAGATTGAGGAAGTTTCTTAGGAAGTACAGGAAGCAGAAGAAAATAGTTAAGCAACTAAGAGAATGGTTGAAGGAAGCAGTTAGGGTCTGGAAACTAAAAGTAGAACTGGAGACCATAAGGACCCAAACATAACAATGTTCTTGGTAGGATATTGAAACCCAGATTAAGAGCCCTTTTGTTTGTTCAAAAGGGACCCAAATAGAGAAATGTCCTTTAAAGGGTAGTGAGATGCAGACATAAGGTCCTTGCGTCTGCCCAATGGAAACCCAAATAGACTTTCCCACTACAGATGTTGTTGTCCAAACCAATTTTACAAAGAATACTTAGGAAGGCTCCTATATGTCCCAAGGAACAATTGAAGTTGTTGTTCACACTAATTTTGAAGGAAATTCCCAAGAAGATTGTTGTATGACCTGAGAAGCAGCTGAGGTTGCTATTCAAATTGACTCAATGATAACATAGGAGGATGAAACATATACAGAGGAAACACCTGACTTCGTTCCTCTGGTAAGGGAAGTTGTTATCATAAATTTTCAAAATGAACTAGCCAAGATTCTGCAGGAGTTGGCTCGACATAAGGAAGAAGTAGTGTCGTTAAAAGTACACCAGGATTTGAGGAAGAAATTCGAGGCACTTACTGTCACAAAAGATGAGACTTTCACTAATTTCAAAGATGAAAAAAAGAAAGTAGAAAAAGCACAAGCTAAGCTACAAAAGGCCAAGGCACAAATTGAAACTATTTGCTCTCTCTACTCAGATGCTTTGTCTTGTCGAGCACTTGCCACCAATTATGCATTATTCTTGTTATAAAGATACCTCTTACTGAAGGTTAAAGCTGTCGAGGCTGGTAAGTCAGCGGAATTCAAGACCACTCGAGATTTTTTCAAATGTTTCAAAGAACAAAATGAAAATGTACAACAACTTTTATGTGAGTTATACATGCACAAATTTTTCTTGGAGGATGACTTGGATAGTATTCCTAGCCCCTTCATTAGGGATATTCAATTTCAAGCTTTTCTTTCTTTTGCCACCAATCAGATTAAGTGGGCTAAAGACCATAATACTTTTCAAAAAAAGCAATATGTTATAGACTTATGGGTCAGGGGAGAACCCACAAAACCCATACATCTTTCTGTCCAACATAAACAGTTCATGAAATGAATAGACGGTGTGGCTCAATTATGACCACTCCATACAAACATCATATAAGCAAGAAAGGAATACTTTCAGGAAATTAAGGAGGAAGCTTTTTTAGTAGCAAGACAAAGATGGGAAGCTTCAAGTAACAATGTTAGGAAAAGGGAGCCATTTGGGTTTAGAAATTTCAAAAGTTTCCTCTACTCACCTACACAAATACAACAATATGGTCCTAAGCATGGGCCCTAATTGGTTAGGGTTTCGTTACAGAAGCCTGATTATTTAGTACCCTCCTGATGGATATTACAGTGACTATAATTTTCCAGATTACCGTGTGAACCAGGCTTCTGCAGTACTCGAACAAAAAAAGGATTTTAGGCTATATAAGGAAGAATTTTATCCTCCTTATTCCTTGACTCAATTGCACCTCAATCATCTTATTGTAAGAGGACATGCAAAAGGATAAGCAAGGGAGTATGTTGGGTCGTGCAAAAGGTATGTTTTATCCTCATATTAGCTTAATTAATCATTTGTCTTTATGTATTTATCTTCATTTTAGGAATAAATATAGAAGGAACAATTGCAGAAGCTAGATGAAATCAATCATTAATGAATTGGGTAAATCTAGGCATGAAAAACTAACTTTCGCTATAATTATATGCAGGGACACTAATTAAATGATTGTTGTTCAAATGATAGAACAACAGTGACCAAGAAAGGAAAGGGACAACACCTCGATTATGAAGGACATCAGAAGACCAGGAGGATCAATTCTATTCGGTGATGAAATCAAATTGTCGGTTATGAAATCCTTAGGATATCCTGATCCCAAGGATTCGCTTTCATCCCTTTATCTTTCTAAAGTTATATAAAGCCACCGGGTGAATTGAACAACTAGTTAGGAATTTCAAGATTGTAACTATTCATTTTGGACACAGAGCACTTGCATTACTGTCACGTTGCAACTCTATTATCAAGTTTAATGAAGAACACTGTGTTTTACCTATAATCGCATTCTGAGTATCTTTCAATAGTGACTTCTGGAAACTTTGGGCCTGGTCGATAGGATATTTACTGCTTTAATTGTGTCATATTTATTTCTTCTTATTCTTATAATCGTTTATTACTATTAGTTTGTGAAAATAGCATTATTCCGATCACAGTGAGTATTGATGATGATGATTTGCTTTTGTCATTCAAACTAGATTCTAGATCTTGCTATGTTTTACATCTGTGTATTAATCTTTAATGATTTGATCAGGTTTATTTAAGTATCTGATTGTTGTTCATTCTGAAGTAGTGTTACTAGATATCTCAAGCTTATAGTTGGTTGCTTTCCATGAGATGTTTGAATAGTTACTTGTTGTTCAGTTGTTGTAGCTTTCCTTCCTGCTAAATGAATTAGTGTCAATACTAGTTAGATTGCTAAGAGTAATTCCTTTTACTTGGATTTTGATTTAGGTCTTTTCATAATAGATTAAAGTAGATTTGAAAGTGTGTTAAATATTTCTTTCAAAATTCTTTTGGATTGAACTTCAAGAATTAGATATTAATAATTGCAACAATTCTAAATCATTTCATTATGAATTAGCCTATGAATTCACTTGGATAGACAATGATGGCCACTTTTGAAATAAACAGACTTACCCTGGGTTGATGATTAATGTAAGTATTAAGATTGCTTTTAATAGTCATCTTAGTGCACCAAGAGTCCTCAGGGACCTCACGCTCAAATTTCTCCAAAAACAGATCTATGTCAATTAAACCATCATAATATGGTAATTTTCTTACCTCTGACGAAACACAATGCAATGATTTCATCATCATATTACATCGTAATGTAGAGACTTCATCCAAGCGATTTTTCTAATTCTCTAACTCCTCGTCTGAATCAGAGGTGCAGGAACTCTCCTGGTCCCATGCAATTTTTCCATCTGTTGTTGGATTGATCTAGTCCTGATCTCGCACTGCTATCTTGTATATTTGATCCAGTTCATCATCACTTTCTTCATAATCGTGTACTTGTTTAGTATAGCATGCCCCTTCTATAGGATCTAGTGGCACTATAACCCGAAGTGACATTCTTTCAAACGACATCATTCTTTTCTTAAAATTAATGACCCCATTCATATCAATAACCCAGTCAATTCGCAGGAGAGCAGGGTAGGGATTATTGTCATCAACGATTTCTATAACTTCAAAGTCTTTCATCATGCTCGCACCTTCAATATCAATTGTTACTCCATATAACCATCCCATGGGGATGATTTTTTGCTAGTTCGCCATCCTGAGCTGAATCGAAGACCACTGTAGCGCAGGTCTCCCCATCCTTTCCCATGTCTGTTTCTGTAAAACATTCACATCGAACCCCAGATCCAAGATGACTTGATCCATTTCATAATCACCTATATCCACGATTACCCTCATCTCTTGCCCTGTTTGTGCCTTATACTTGCCAATTTTTTTGACCATGTGGTGTCCATCAAGGGCTTTCTCTTTGTTGGCACATTTATTTATTAATTCTTGCAGGCCTTCCACAACTTTAATATCATGCAGTAGCTTCATGCAAGTTTCCAAAAATGTAGTGAGTATAGAAGGATCAACCTCTATAGCCATGTTTATTTCTTGCATCTTGTCCTGGCTTCCTGAGGTGGAGGCCTCAGCGAAGCTCTTCTTGGCTTCCATAAATGCTTCCTTAGTGCAATCTAAATCAAAGCCTAGTTCTTTCTCTGGCGGTTTGTGGACCCATTCCTCTTCTTCAAGCTATCTACCTTAATCATTGCTAGTCGTTATTCAACTTCTTATCACAATATTAATGCTTTGATATTCCTAGTGGGGCTCAACCCTCATCATCTATAAATTCTGCGTAGGCTGCTGAGGCTATGTTTTCTTCTATTGCATTTTAGTTATTAGCACAGAGCATTCATCTATAGTATGGTCAAATTGTTTGCAATATTGACATGATGGGTGTGTAGGATTTTGGCACTCTCGCGCATAGTGCCCTGACTGTCCGCAATTGTAGTAGATAATCTGACCATGACCTCTACTAGGTCCTCCTCCTCCTCGACCCTGTAGCCTCTGTGCGCTTCTCTAGCAACTTGATCTAGAGGATGAGTTTCTTCTTGCATCTGGTACATAGGTGTTCTTTCCATCATGGACTCATAGCTTTGACAATGGAATTCATCATGGCCCACAATGTTAGAGTCCTATATTCATAGGATTCATAATTTTGAATTGCTTAAGGTTAAGCCTTGTAATATTGTACATACATTTTCTTTTTGCAAATGTTTTCCATACTAAAAATTAAACAAAAAAATAAAGAGGGTATGTCCTAAAAGAAATATCAAAGGACAAAAAGAATAAGAAAAGATCAAAAAATCATGAACCCCAAAAACAAAAACAAATCATGAAAGTGTGCAAGTCTAAATGCCACTACTATTTTACTACTTTACTGTCTTAAATAATGGTTGTGTGTAGCTTCTCATACATGCCACAACCCATGGTATTCAAATTGCTTAATCTTGACTATTCCATGCTTTGAATTTTATGTTTATAGTTAGAGAATAAAATATGACCAAACAACTTAATCATGGTAGATCATTAGATAGGTAGAGAAAATAAAAGGAGCTCATTGGTTTTTTCTGAGCCCTTGGAAGATATAAGGTTAGAGGTAGATAGTTTATTTTTCAAAATAAAAATGAATGATAAGGGTTTGCTAGCCTAAATGAAACCAAATAAATGAAGAAAAAATGTTAGGGTAAGTAATGGGTAAGTAGAATAAAAGTTGCTGAAGTATAAAGTTGATTGGACAAAAGCACATTTATCATGCTTAATTATATGTTTCAATGTGCATGAGAAGTTAAGAAATAAAAAACAATGGTTTACAAGTTGATTTAATTAACTCCCCCTCATTCATTTCATCCCTATACTTACTAATTTCCCCATCCACAAGTAAGTTCTAGTACTAAAAATCCTTCAAGACATAAAGGCTCAAAGCATTTCTCTAACGTTTGATGGGACCGGACCCTCGGCTTAATGATTTATGGATATCAAGTGTTAGAATTCCCTTCATAAAATTCATTTCCCTTCATTACCCTAATAAAACCCCTTTTCCTAAGGTGAAACTCCATTTGCCTATGAAAATTAAACAACCCCATGTTAAATTCCATTTCATTCAAAATACCCACAATTTTTTTTTTATCCTAAGTATAAAGTGTATGTGAATAAAATGCACAAATATTACATTATGCTTAGTGGTATGTTCACTCCTCTCATTTCATTTCATATTAATTCTTAACATAATAAAATAGCTCCCTATATACCTTTTTCCCATATATAAATAAATCCCTTATGTAATACCCCAACCCTTAGTTTAGCTATAAATTATTCTTTTATCCCATATCCCTGACAAAACCCTTTTAACTCACCACTTCTCAGTAAGGTTAAGATAATCCCGTCATTAAACCCCGCCCGATTATTTAATCCCATCATTAACTCCTAAATAATCCCAAACCACCAAGGATTAAACCCCTGGCCCCCCGGACACCTTTCCCCATTTCATCTGTGCACATTTGTCACCTGATTGTCATCTGATCGTCAGCGCCCAAATCCAATGGTCCACGTCCATATCGGGTTCACCCGATGTTCGACCTTTACCCGCCTGATAAAGTGGCTTTTCTCGGTCACCCATCTGCTATGTGTCAAGCGCTAACATAGATCAGGTGACCCCTCCAAAATACCGCCTAATCCATGAAAGCGGTGCGATGGCTTGGAAAACCACCTCCCCACCCAACCTGAAAAACCACCCACTGTTCATTTGTAGTTTACCTGCCAAAAAGTGACTGTTGTTCAATAAAAAGGTCGAGAAGCCCTATTTATCCTTTTCACCCATTTGCTTTGTAAACCTCTACAAACCATTGTGACACCTGCAAAAGCTAAAATGACCAATTGACCTCAATTTCACTCTTGAACAAGTTGCAGAGACCCCAATCAAGCTCTCAGTTCATACCAGAACCTATTCAACCTTCTGCAGTTGCCGAGAACACCGAATTTGAAGCTAATTCACCCAAATTCTAGGTATTTGAAGAAAAATTACCAGAAAACCTTTTCAATTTGAAAATGTTCAGTCTTTAAAGTGTTTTAATTAAGTAAAATTAATTGAAATTACCTTAAAATTAAAGTGTGTGCCTGATTAGAATATCCAAACCCTTATGAAAGCTTCCAAGTTTCCTTCAAAATCTCTTAATAAACCTGTATTGTCAAATTCAAATCCACAAGAACTAAATTATGTTTTCCCCCGTCACCATGGATGTCAGACCTGTCATAACCCCCCATTTGGACCTTGAACACCTTCCCCTGGCAGACAGGGATTTTCAAATCAAAGACACAAGTACCTATGAAGTCCTGCTCAAAATTCATTATTTGAGTAAGGACATATATCTAAACCATACTGATGACATTGGCCTTTGGTACCCCAATTTGCCCAAATACCAGTTTCCACAAGTATATATCTTCCCTGAGATTGTCCATATGTGCCATGGCTGTTACATTCCCAGCCAAAGAGCTATAATGTCCCCTGACCAAAAACTCTTATTTACTATCAAAGCTGAATCAATTAATGAAATGTTGCAAGTCCAACCAAGTCCAAACCTGACCCCACTCTCCATTGGGGATTTGTTAGACCAGTACACCAAATTGAGTCCATCTAGACTGGCTCAAATATTCCAAACTTTCATTATAGAAGAGTAGTACATTCTTAAAGATGCCCCTCCATATGTTTCTACCATTTTCTCTGAAAGGGGCAAGAAAATTGTGACTATGATATCATATATTTTGGGATAACCACAAATGAATTTGTTGATGAGCTCATCCTAGCCTTCATGTCCATTTTCACCTGAGGAAAGCCTCCTGCTACTTTGTACAATTATGCCCAGTTCATAGCTAAAAGGATGCATGAACAATTTACCAGAATGCACAATGAGAGAGTATTCAAGTATTCATATGTACTTTACCACTTGTTTTTGTATTATCAGTCAGATAGATTTCCCTTCACCATCCAGAAGTTGGATACTAGAGGCCCACCCAGGTCTGTCATATTTTGGACACCATTATTCCACAAGTGTTCATCACCATACACCTACACAGATTTCATTGACTCTTTTGTCCATCTAGTCATGACCATGCTGATAGGAAGCCCTCCACCGAGAATAAGTCAAGAAATCAAAAGAGTGCTCCAATTGTCCAAGTAAAGTAAGGTTGATTGGTACCTTTACCAAAACCACACTGAAATAAGATTCTATGGTTGCCAGCTTTCCCCATACAAACTGCCCAAATACCTCCCCATGAGGTTATTTTCTCTAGAGTATTATAGGCAGATAATGAACTTTGAATGCCAACTTTGTCTCAGCCAAGAAAAGAACTCAGTTCAAGGTCAAAAATAAGTTAGTCCCTTTCATTTGCAATTCTAGAGAATCAGGAGAGGAAGCATATCAAATTCTGCAACAAATGAAGTTTCAGAACAGTTTCATATGGAGGTATGACCCTGAAGGTTTTATGACCAAAATAAGACAAAGGTCAAATTGGGACCTTACATTCATCACCCCATACCAGAAATAGAGAGATATGCCAACCAATATGAGTGGTTGGAAAACACTCATAGACAGGGATAGTACAAAGGTAGATGTTGAAACTACCTTTTTTGATTTAGAGAGACAGCTTGATGAAAGCTCATTCCTACAGGTACTAGAGCAAGAAGTAACCATGACTACCCCTGCTATTTTGTAGACTCCTTAGAATGAGGAAAAGAATCCCAAAAGGAACAGAGAGGGAGCCTCCAGTTCAGGTATGGACACTTCAAATGTGCAGTATGAAGCCAACAATAACAAAAGGCCAAGGCTCAATCCTGTTTCAAAACAGGAAGATACAGAAGGCTCAGTAGAAATAAATAATACTGAGTTAGACATGAGCAAGGGCACATCTCCATATAGAGAAACACAGGAGCCATCTACTTCGCAAACTAAAATGTTAGAAAGGCAACTCATTGTAGAAGTCTCCTCATTCAATAAGCCTGCTGATAGAGATAAGGAAATTAAGGACAGGTTCAAGGAAATCAAAATGAGAAATTAGAAATTGAAGGCACAATCCTATGTGTTAGAAAATTATATATTACAAAGCAATGGAACACATAGAATATTGCAGAAATATAAACACAATAAAACACATAAAACCAGAGAGACACAGATATACGTGGTTCATCCAATTTAGGCTACGTCCACCCCGAACAGCCAGTCCTTCCTTTCTATTATCCACCAAAATGAAGAGACATAACCTACAACAAATCCATTGTAATATCCTCTGTTTTCTCTCATAGTCTCACCTCTCTGTTTCTCGCTCGGAGAATACACATCTATTACATAACCTCAATACAATGCCCTCATACAAATAGAGGGGTTTCCTTCTAGGGCGAAAAAACCCTAAACTAAACATAAGTTCTACCGTCAAATCATCCGCCTAATGAACATCCTAGATTGACTAGAAATTACTATACTTTTACAAGGCAATTTTACATCTATTTTTAGCTTCGAGGGCATTGCCCCTGAAACCCCCACCGAGGGACCGTTGGCCCCCAGACCCCCCAGCCAGGGGGGATTAGCCCCCCCGAACCCCCGCAGGGGGGGGACAATTCCCCCCCCACACCCTCCCGCATGAAGGGGTGTACAAACTTCCTGGGGTATACATTCGACTGAAACAAAGACCTCTAAATAATCATGCTCCACACCCAATAATGATACCAATCTCCCACTTGGAGAATGATTGTAGCAACTCCACCACTACTTCATTTGTTGGACAATGACTCCTCTTTGGACTGGCTGTTTCTCATCTTCATTGTCATCCTTGAAGGCCAATTGAAACTGAGCATATTCTCAATTTCTCCCTGGTTACAACTTTTGTTAGCATATTTGCAAGATTCTAGCTAGTGTGTATCTTTTCCAACTTCAACTCTCCATCTTCCAACACTGGTCATATGAATTGGTACTTGAGCTGTATGTGTTTAGTCCTGGAATGAAATGTTGAGTACTTTGCAAGATGAATGGCACTTTTGCAATCACTGTATAACGTGCCCATATCATGCTCCTTACCCAATTCACCCATTAACCTTTGTAACCAAATCATTTCTTTACTAGCCTCTGTAGCAGCAACATACTCTACTTCTATTGTTGAAAGTGCAACAACACTTTGGATTTTTGAAACCCAACTAACAGCTGTTCCACCTACAGTAAATACATATCCTGTAGTGCTCCTCCTGTTATCTCTGTCACGTGCCATATCTGCATCAACATATCCCTATAGAGAAATGTTTGAACCACCAAAGCATAATGCTTGATTTGTGGTACCTTTCAAATATCTAAGAATCCATTTCACTGCCATCCAATGTTCCTTTCCTGGATTGTTCATGTACTTGCTTACAACTCCCACTGCATGTGCAACATTAGGCCTTGTGGAGACCAATGCATACATTAAGCTTCCAACTGCTGATGCATATGGAACTTTAGACATATAATCCATGTCTTCTTGGGTCTTTGGGCACATTTCCTTTATAAGTTTGAAATGGCTAGAAAAAGGTGTACTAACTGGTTTTTCATTGTGCATATTAAATCTTTTCAACACCTTTTGTATGTACTCATTCTGAGACAATGTTAATCTGCGATTTTTCTTGTCTCTAGTTATTCTCATACCAAAGATTTGTTTTGCTGCTCCCAAATCCTTCATTGCAAATGAATTTGCCAATTTTCTTTTGAGCACATTTATTTCCTGCATGTTAGACCCTTCAACAAGCATGTCATCTACATACAATAACAATATAATATAGCTTCCATCATTTTGCTTTTTCAGATAAACACAATGATCAGAGTAACATCTAGTATAACCTTGTTCAGACATAAACTTGTCAATTTTAGATACCACTGCCTTGGAGCCTGTTTTAAGCCATACAAGCTCTTCTTCAACCTTCACACAAGTTTCTCCTTCCCTTTCACTTCATATCCTTGTGGCTGCTGCATATATATTTCTTCCTCCAATTCCCCATGGAGAAAGGTTGTCTTTACATCTAACTGCTCAAGATGCAAATCTTCAGCTGCTACAAGACTTAAAATAGTTCTGATTGAAGTCATTTTAACAATAGGAGAAAATATTTCATCAAAATCAATACCTTTCTTCTATGCAAACCCCTTCACCACAAGTCTAGCTCTATTCCTTTGTTTTCCTCCATCTTCTTCCGTCAGCCTGTAAACCCATTTATTCTTCAATGTAGTTTTTCCTACAGGCAACTTGACTAAGTCCCAAGTCTGGCTATGCATTAAGGAGTCCATCTCTTCTTCCATGGCTACCTCACACTTCTTCTTGCTTTCAACCTGCATTGCTTCTTCATAACATTCGGGTTCACTAGAATTAGTCAACAATAAATAATATAATCAAGGAGAGTATCGTTTAGGGGGTATACTTATCCTAGTAGATCTTCTAACACCACTTTCAGGTGTTTCGGGTGCCTGTTACTGTTGTGGTTGTTGTTGTTGTTGTGGTTGTTGATTATTTTTATTTTCAGGCACCTTTACTTTTTCAGTGATTTCATCAAGAACTGCGTATTCCTTGTTTTCTTTTTCTTGTTTCTTTTCCTGCAACTGATTCTTATACAAGACCTTTTCATTGAATATTACATCTCTGCTCCTAATGATTTTGTGATTTTCATAATCATATAAGCGATAACCAAATCATTAACACCATATCCAATAAAGGTACATTTCTTTGACTTTGCCTCAAGATTTGTTCTATTTTCTTTATCAATATGGACAAAAGCCTCACAACCAAAAGGCTTTAAAAAGAGTAGTTTGCCTTTTTACCTGTCCATGCTTCCTCTGGAACACCACCATCCAAGGAACTTGAAGGCCCTCTGTTTATTAGATAAACAGCAGAATCTACAGCATCTGCCCAAAACTGTAAAGGCAATCCTGCATGCAATCTCATGCACCTTGCACGCTCCATGATTGTCCTGTTCATCCTTTCTGACACACCATTTTCTTGTGGTGTTCTTGGAAATGTCTTCTCTCTGCGAATTCCATGCTCTGAACAGTACCTATCAAACTCTTTGCTGCAATATTCACCTCCATTGTCTGATCTAAGACACTTCAATTTCTTTCCTGTCTCAATCTCAACCAAAGCTTTCCATTTCTTGAAAGTATCAAATACATCAGATTTATTCTTAATACAATAAATCCAAGTTTTTCTAGTTGCATCATCAATAAAAGTAACATAATAACGAGAGCCACCGATAGATGATACCTGAGCAGGTCCCCATACATCTGTATGCACAAGCTCTAATTTTCCATTCTTCTTTTCTTTCCCAACTCTGAGAAATCTGACTCTCTTCTGTTTTCCATAAATGCAATTCTCACAGAAGTCCAAATCAACATTCTTCAAACCCGGGAACAAATTCCTTGTGTGAAGAATCTTCATTCCTTTTTCACTCATGTGTCCAAGCCTATGATGCCATAATGCTGCATCTGCTCCAACACATATTTCATTAAATTTGGAATTAAACAGTGGATCTAGAATTCAAAAATAACCAAAAAGCTCAATTTTAGTGATGTTCTTGTAATAAAAAATTTCCAATTTTAATGAAATATGTGTTCTTTGGAAGTTAAAGCATTAACAGAGTTAGAAATACCATTGCATAAATACAATGTACCAACCTTTTCGCCTTTTGCTATTACCAGGGCTCCTTTGGTGACCTTCCAAGCTTTATCTGTGAAAGTTGTCACACAACCTTCACC
>APFE031643026.1:0-60633 GCA_000404065.3 Pinus taeda
CACAAGTCTTGCAAAAGCTTGAAGGGGTGAGGGACAAGCTCTCTCTCTCTTTAGTGACAAAATCTCCTTACTTAGGTAGAGCCTTATGGATACAAAGAAGGCTTCTTGCTACTCCAACCTTTTGATATCTTCCTTTTAGCATAAGTATTGCCACAAGAGTCAGAACTGTCAGAACTAGAACTAGCTTGCTCAATCCATGGAGACAAGCTTTTATAGAGGAAAAGGAAGAGATAAGATTAATCCCCCACAATAATGGATTTGGCTTCATCACTTGGAAACTTCCATGGGATGGTGGCAAACTAATTTCCATCCAAGGAGATTCGAAGCCAAACCATCCTCACTCAACTTGGAATCAGTTTGGTGAATGAGCTGGACAGAACCTTCAGAGGTTTGAGTAGTTGAAAACTTTGCCCAAAATGGTTGGCGCGATTGCGACTCTGGGACAGAGTGCTAATGGCGCGCCCTTTCAATAGGATTTTCCCCATTGGCATGGGCATAACACAGGGCACCAACACTAATGCAAAAAGGGTTGTTTTTAAGGGCAATGAGCAGGAGATGTCTTAAGGGCATATGAAGCTCATGTTTAGAGGTGAATAAGGCAAGTGGTTTCAAGTCTTGTCACTTCTCACAAGTCTCGAAATGGATCCTCCAAGATGCAGGAGAGGGGTAACAGGGACAGTGACAAACGGTGACAAATTACTGTGTAACAGAAACACTTGAATATCTCAGACAAAAGTTGGGAGTAATTGTTGCATCATCCTGCTGTTAAATCTAATTTTTCAGAGAAAGGTTATTATACGTGTGTTTCATGAAGTTTAGTCACGTGCACATGCAGTTTTCTGTGGTTCAAGAAGCGTATATGTTTTTCAGACAAGAAAAATAGTGGGGTAGGCTCTAATATGGGTGCTTTGTCTGATGCTGATGATTACAATCTATTGATATGCTTTTTTCATTAATTTTTATCTTACTGACAATGATGCCTTGATCATTGACCTATTAACAATGCACAGGTAGTACAGGTTCAGGGGGAGCATTAGCCTTCACTCGTATTTTGCATTGTTGGCATTATGGTTATTGAGTCAAGCTATGG
Source organism: Pinus taeda (assembly GCA_000404065.3). Classification (NCBI taxonomy): domain Eukaryota; kingdom Viridiplantae; phylum Streptophyta; class Pinopsida; order Pinales; family Pinaceae; genus Pinus; species Pinus taeda. Next base: position 1,091 of record APFE031643026.1, read on the forward strand.
CTTCAGATATTTATACCTTTTTGTTTCTTAAGTCATGTAAAAGTCTAGGGTGTGATATGTCTTCTCATACATTTGAATGAGTCCTATTGGACAAATGATGTAATTTGTATCTCCACTTTGCATGAAATGGATTATGTAATTATATTTCTGTCATGTATAAACAATTGGTAAATCCCCACCTGGTTGGGAAATGAATGTATGTATGAGTCGTTGGTGATAGGAAGGTCATACTCACACAGTTGAGTTATAAAGTCATGTTATTCTCTTGAAGAATATTTTTTTGCAGACTTTGCTTGTGCTCAAGGGGAAGCATGGACGGTTTTAGTACATCTCAGCATGTACAAAGGGGACCTCAATCAAACAATTCAGCGTGTACTCAGGGGGAGCATGAACATCATAGGGGAGAGAATATCTTGGTCCACCCTTTGCCATTGATGTCAAAGGGGGAGAGTGTCTTGGTGTTGTTTTTGCCATCAAGTCCAAAGGGGGAGATTGTTGGCATTATGATACAGGTGTGGTCCTTGATGGAAACTCACTCAGATGAAAGTTCACAGTGCAGCAGGTCAATAGCAAAGGATTACAGATCCAACTCCAAAGGATGAAGAAAGAGAGGTATACGCTGGTTCACTTTGTCCAAGGCACATATACACACGGTTTAACAGAAGAAAACTTGTGAATAACATATACACACACTTTCATAGAAGGAAAAGCCCGTACATGTTGGAAAACCAAGTTTTTGGTTCAAGGTATTTGATCCAAGGTATTTTGGTCCAAGGTAATTGGTCTGAGGCATTTGGTCCAAGGTATTGAGCCTAGGTATTAGGTCCAAGGTATTTGTCCTAAGTGTTTTTGGTCCAAGGTATTGAGAAATGCCTAAGAGTATATAAGGAAGAGAATATCATTAGGACAGGGTGTGCAAGCAATGAGATTCTAAGGAATACTTCTATCTGAAGTCTATATTATGTTGCAGGGTTATGTTCAGTACTGGATCTGAAATTTTCATGTGCACCTTCAGTTCAACATTGGATAAGGAATCATGAGACTTGAATTGACTTCTTCTTGAATGATCTGATATTGGTTTAGACCAGATCTGATGTTTTGTGCATGTTCTACTTGTTACCTATCATGATTTGGGTATGTCTAAAGTTTGAAATTGTAGCAAATTTCTGAGTCAAAATTTGCAGATCTGTACACAGGTTCGTCTCAGCAAAAGCACGTGTACACACAGGTTTGACTCTTTCAAGTAGTGTATACAAAAAGAAAAAACTTTTGTTCAGAGTTGACTAATCTGTCAGTTCAAATTCTGTTGTTTTATTGTTGTCTGTCAATGAGTCCTCTTAGATCTGAACATAGAACTGTTGTATAAGGAAATTGATTGAGAATGAAGGGTGTTCCTTGTTGCTATCTATTTTGAACTCTGTAATATGACAGTAGATCTTCAGAATGTCATTGATTGGTACAGTTTGTGGTTCAAAAGTTTATGGTTCGGTATCTTTAGATATATACGCAAGTTGGGTTAAAGGAAGTAGCGTATACACACAGGTTGGGTTCAACCAAGTAGCGTATACACTCTAATGCATGATTTTAGAGGTTACAGCTGGTTCTGGATGATGATGCAAGGTTCTGGGTTCAGCACAGTGTTCTGGTGTCAGTGATTTGATTATTAAGATTAACTGAATATTGGTTGTTGCAGTTTAAGTTTAAAGGACTTTGATGGGTCCAGTGTGAAAATTTGATGAAACGTGGCCTTCAGCTTGTGGTGTTGTGATCCAAGAGTATCTAGTCTTAAAATTCATGAAACGTGGTCCCTGGTGGAAGACTGGAGTTTTCTGTAGGCTGGTATCTATGTACTAGTAAACATATTGGCTAGTACAAGAGATAAGGGCTTGCAACTCCCTTCCAGTAGAAACTAGAAAACGAGAGAAGGTTGTAACCTTCTGCAGGTAGAAGCCTGTGCGCTGGTATGACTCTGCACTAGTACAAGATTGTAAATAGATTTTCTTATTATTAAAAGAAGACAGAGATGACAGCAGCAGGTGGTTTTTACCCACATTGGGTTTCCACCTTAAATCTTGGTGTTCATGTGTGTTGCTTATGTGTGATGCTTTATTCTGATTTTACTACATCGTCTAATAAATCTCTGATATACTAGTTTAAGCTCAACACAAGATAAATTGTCTAAATCACAAGTTCTGTGCAGTGAAGTTATGAAGTAAGTATTTTCAGATATGTACGCTGATTTGCTTAGGTGAAGGTGCATATACACGATGGTTCGACTCTTCCAAGTAGCGTATGCAGAAGAAAATCTTGATGTTCAAGGATGACTGATATATCAGGTCAGTGCTGCTGTTTTATTGTTGTCTGTCAATGAAGTCTTCTTAGATCTGAATGTAAAACTAAATCAATAAGGAGTTTTATATTTGATAGATTGATTGTATAAGTGAGAAGAAGTGATCTCTATTGTTGCCTATGTAAATCTCTGTAAGTTGACAGTAGATGTTCAGTATATTTGTTGGTTGGTACAGACTTGATTCAAAACTTTATGTTTGCAGTATCTTTGGAGGTATACATAGGTTTGATTAATGGAAGTAATGTATACACGTAGTTTGGGTTCATCCAAGTAGCATATAGAGTTTGATGCATGGTTTCTGAGGTTACAATTGGTTCTTAATGATGATGCAGGTTTCTAGGTTCAGCACAGTGTTCTGGTGACAATGATCTGATTATTTAACTGCATGTTGGTTGATGAAGTTTGAGTTTCTAAATTTCTGATGGTTTATTGATGAGTCAAGGTCTTCATATGTCTTGATATGTGTCAGGAGCATCCAGTCTAAAAATTCATGAAACATGGTCCCTAGTGGAAGAGTGGAGTTTTTTTGTAGGTTGGCACCTATGTATAGGTAAACATATTGGCTAGTACAAGAGCTAGGGGGTTGTAGCTCCCTTCCAGTAGAAGCTAGAGAATAAGAGAAGGTTGTAACCTTTTGCAGGTAGAAGCTTGCGTACTAGTATAAGTCTACACCAGTACAAGATTGTAAAAAAAAATTCTTATTATTAAAAGAAGACAGAGACAACAGCAGCAGGTGGTTTTCACCCACATTATATTTCCACCTTAAATCTTGGCATTCATTTGTGTTTCTTATGTGTGATGCTTTATTATGCTATTACTGCACTGTCTAATAAGTTACTGATGTACTGGTTTAAGATCAACACATGATAAATTGTCTAAATCACAAGTTCTCTCGATATACGCTAGTTTCTCTAATCACAGTTGTGTGTACACGCTAGTTCACTTCACTAAAGTAGCGTATATAAATATATTTAGGAAATAAAATTATTGATCTAACAATACTGATTCACCCCCCTCTCAGTATTATTTCCAACACTAGCACCGTAGGGCTTGTTTGACCCTATATTGACATTTCCATTAATTTAATAGTGTTGGAGCCTTGATTTAAAGTGTGTTTTGCCCTATGCTATAGATTTGCATCCATTCAGCTTTCTAATATGTTTCAACATTTTTTGTAGACATTGATACAACATGGAAAAGAAATGGCATACAATAATGGGTCTTGAGGTGCAATACCCTAAAGAGAAAATCATTTTTTTCTAGTAAAGATTTGGTTTGGTTTGAAATATACAAGAAAAACATGAGTATTGACCAGGTTGCAAAAATTCCAAAGAAAGAATTACTGATTTTATTAAAGGAGAGGAATCAAATTGAGATGCTCCATCTTCCTTCATTTATTGAAAAAGAAAACCCCCAAGCACAAGGGCCGGTGCTTCCTTACAATGGGAACTGTAAGTATTTTACAAAAGCATTGTTTAGATTTTGATATTAATAGTGATTTATCATTTATCATATGTGTTGACATTTCAAAATTTATTTTGTAGTTATCATTGCTCATATGGTCCAGATGATAAGAGAGAAGAATGGAAAACCAAACCAAGGTGTTCAATTGCCAAAAAGAGGGGTTGCCAATGCCATTTTATCATGAATTTTATAGTTCAGGATCCTAACACAGCAGTAATAACATATAACATGTATGATCATGAAGATTGGAAAGGATGGCCTTGTCATGGCAAAAAAAACACTTTATATGAGGATGTTCCTCAAAAGAGGCCAAGACTTTGGAGGGACAAGATTTCTTATTTAGAAAGTTTCTTTTTATTGAACTTCCAATTGACTTTGCTTGTAAACTGCATATTAAGAAATATCTTAACATAGATGCTATAGCTCGAGATAAGGATTTTTTCTTAATCAGAAAATATATTGTAAACATCTATAATCATCTGACGAAATAAAATTATTAACTTCATATCAAATATTAATTGAGTGTGAATCTCTTGCATCAAAAACACCATAATTATTTATTCTTCTACCAGAAGCCCAATGGTGGAGAGATCTCTTTTACAACTAGAATAAAAACTAAATGGATATTGGAAACTATGGTCAATTTATCCCACAATAGCTGGATAGCCATGGACTCAATGTTCAGTACAAATAAATATGGGGTGAGTATATTTTTCAATGATTGCTTTAATAAAATCATTTTGGTTATAATGGTTCAATATGATTAATGACTTAAAATTAACTTCATTTTATTTAATATGAAAGTATCAGTGGTACACGCTAGCCGTGTTTGTTGAGAAACAAAGTGGGGTACTATTTGTATGGGCGGTGATGTCACGTAATACATCATAAGATATAGCACTATGGCTAGAGAACCTCATGCATAGGTGTTTTTAGCTTCATCCTAATTGGAAGGTCAATGCCTTCATGGTTGATGATGCTATGGCTGAAATCATTATTTTGAGGTAACATCAATATTCTTTTTTGACATTGCAAGTTGCATTCATTCTAAAAATTTCTCACTTAAAATGAATTAAATGTGGTAGGAGAATCACCAAATGTGAAGTGATCTTGTGTATTTGGAACATAAAGAGGGCATGGATAAAGAATGTTAATCAGTTGGTCAGTAGCTTAGAGAAAAACAAAAGAGATGTTTAGTGAACTTGGTCATATCATGAAAGATTGTTCTAGACATGGAGTGGATAATGCAATCAATGGATTTTTCACCAAATTTGCAACTGAGGAGAAGTTTTTGGACTATTTCCACAAGAATTGGGTTGCTGCTGAAAATATTTATAAGTTTGTATACTATTTCTTTTGTTTGTACATTTTTTGTTTCATCAGGACAAGCAATATTTACTAATTGAGTTTTTCCATTTAGGGATGTAGGTTAAAGGTTGTCGGGATTTTCCTCATGAAAACTAGGAGACAAATAATGTTGTGGATTCATACCACGATTATCTCAAGACAACCTTTCTATGTGATAGACAAAATAAATGTTCTTGTAGGATGGATTGGCTATTCTATACTCTCCTAAAAAATGTTGAGCCATGTTATTGATTCAAGGCAATTCTGAAAAAGAAGGATATTTGAACAACCACAAGAAATAGATGCAGCTTGAATCATCAATGGAAAAGTCTAGAATAATTACAGACAATGATTGCAGGCCTCATGAGAGCATACCTCATGCTTATTGGGTGAGGAGTCAAAATAAACCTGATAAGGAATATCTTATCATATGCCATTATACAAATTTTATCACTTAGGCACGATGGTTTTCGGTCCATGGTATTTTGTAGATCCAGTCAAGGGAACTACGGTTATGTTCTAATCTAGGGTTGATGGATTGGGGTTTATAGATGCTTCAGTATGTGTGTGTGTATATATATATATATATATTGTAACATTGAAAGGAACATAATAAAAATCAATCTGGTAGTCCCGATTTTGGGATCCAGGTGAAAATCTTTGTGTATATTTGTTTTATGTGTTATGCTCTCGCCATTGTTTATTTTCTGTTTTTAGAATTCGTATGCAGGTACTTTCTATAAGCAGTTAAAACCTATAGGTAGATTGGTTGCATTCATCCTTAATGGATTATGACGCTTTATTGGATCTTGATACCACACCCAATACTTTGAATGCCCCTCCTGAGATAAGTATCTGCATCAAAACCAAATGTTTATCTTATCTCAATCAAACCTTTATTTGCATCTTCCTTCTACTATAAGAAAGACAAAATGATTGATTTGGCTAAAATTTTTGTGGATGATGCTAATGATCTTCATATTATGGATTATGACTTCACCCTTGGGTTGGGTGCTTATGTGTCATCTTTGAAGATAAATAAGAGTTTCCTTAGTCCTAAAAAGAAAAATAAAAGAAGAAAAAAAATGGTATCTTGGATATTGATTTAAATGTCCCTTCATCTGAAGATGAACCATCTTAGTTTCAACACCTTAACAAGTGTGGTCGTCCTTGCTCCAACAGTGCATCCTTTGCTATCCAAAGTAAGTTCTATAGGGAGATGATATCAATATGTTTAGATCAAAATGTCATAACTTCCATGTTTGTTGCTATGTATTTGCTCTTAATTTTGTCCATTGGTTGTTGCTGATGTTGTTGATGTTGTTAATGTAGTGTGTGAATGTTTGCAAGGCTGCAACATCCCAATACTATACTTTAAATTCAAGCACGTAGACAGATCCACCATCACTCTACTTATCATATCATTCAAGGTGAATTTGACGAGACTCCTAATTGATTTACTTTGTATTCTGATGCATGTATTACTTCACATGTTATTATTTTCTATGATGGAAATTTCATTGTTATATTATAGATACTGCAGCTTCTTCAATGGATCCCCCTCAATTCGAACATGATTGGGTCACTGACATCATACAAATTGGTGATTTTCCAGGTTTGTTGCTATGTCTTTTCTCTTAAGTTTGTGCATTGGTTGTTGTTGATGTTGTTAATGTAGTTTGTGAATGTTTGTAGGGCTACATCATCCTAATACTGTGCTTTCAGTTGAATCACGTAGATAGACCCACCATCGCCCTACTTATCACATCAGTCAAGGTTCATTTGACAAGACTCCTAATTGATGTACTTTGTATTCTGATGCATGTACTACTTCACATGTTATTATTTTCTCTAATGGAACTGCATTGTTATCTTATAGTCACATCAACTTCTTCAATGGATCTCCCTCGATCTGAACATGATTAGGTCACTGACATCACACAAATTGGTGATTTTCTAGGTTTCTTTCTATGTCTTTTCTCTTAATTTTGTGCAATGGTTCTTTTTTATGTTGTCAATGTAGTGTGTGAATTTTTGCAAGGCTACAACATCCTAATAATGTGCTTTCAATTGAAGCACGTAGACAGACCCACCATCGCTCTACTTATCCCATCAATCAAGGTGTATTTGATGATACTCCTAATTGATCTACTCTGTATTTTGATGCATGTATTACTTCACATGTTATTATTTTCTCTGATGGAAATTCCTTTTTTATCTTACAGATACAACAACTTCTTCAACGGATCCCCCTCGATCCGAACATGATTGGGTCACTGGCATCACAAAGAATGGTGTTTTTTCACATATATTGATATGCCTTTGCTCTTAATTTTATACGTTGGTTGTTTTTGATGTTGTTAATGTATTGTGTGAATGTTTGCAAGGTTGCAACATCCCAATACCGTGCTTTCACTTGAAGCACGTAGATAGACCCACCATCGCTCTACTTTTCACATCAGTCAAGGTGAATTTGACTGGACTTCTAATTGATGTACTTTGTATTATGGTGCATGTATTACTTCACATGCTATTATTTTCTCTGATGGAAATTGCATTGTTATATTATATATACAATAGCTTCTTCAATGGACACCCCTCGATCCAAACATGATTGGGTCACTGACATCACACAAATTGGTGGTTTTCCAGGTTTGTTGCTATGTCTTTCCTATTAAATTTGTGCACTGATTGTTGTTGATGTTGTTAATGTAATGTGTGAATGTTTGTAGGGATACAGGATCCCAATATTATGCTTTCACTTGAAGAACATAGACTGACCCACCATCACTCTACTTATCACATCAGTCAAAGTGCATTTGACAAGACTCCTAATTGATGTACTATGTATTGTGATGCATGTATTACTTCACATGTTATTAATTTCTCTTATGGAAATTACATTGTTATCTTATAGATACAACAACTTCTTCAATGGATCCTCCTCGATCCGTATATGAATGGGCCATTGACATCACATAAATTGCAGACAACATGCAAATTGGCTTCTCAAACAAGTTGTGAGAGAAAATGCAGTTTCTTCTTCTTTAATCTCCCACATACCAACATTCATTTCATGAATGTCATTGCATTTGATGATGCTAGGTTGTTGAGGATTCCTGGTGGAGAGATCGAATTTGGTTAAGTGTGATTCCTAGCCAGGAGGAGTTTTTTGTTATGGTTTTATGGGTTTCCATAGCTAGGGTTAAGAGAGCTTAAAATCGTTCCATATTTCGATAAGTTGGAAGTATGCACATGTACTTCATCGTTTCTATATAAATAGAGTGTTTCAACAATGCAATAACTGAGTACTTGAGTAATGAGATTTCCAACATTTTCTTATAATGGAAATTTGACAGAACATAAGGTTGAAATTATTAATGTTTTAGAATATATATGTGCCCCAAGAATGTACCTACTTTATTTTGTATGAATGTACCTACCAATGAAAAGGGACAAGAATTGAAACACACACACACACTAAGAATTTGAAACATAAATATGAAACTCAAATCATCAACTACACGGAATTATGAGAAAAATACTTTTCTTTAAAATGAAAGTAGTTATAACATTCCATCCTTCAAGCTCTCCAATGTTCTATTGAAAGACAAATAGAAATGCATAGAAATAAAGGTATACTACCTGCATGGTCATTATGACAACATTAAATAATGAAATTCCTAGTGGAAAATATTTGTCCTTTGCACAATACTAATAAATTGGAGGTTGAAAATGTTCATGAGACATGGTAAAATAACACAAAAGATAATAATTATAACATCAAAAACATTCACCTATTATATCGAGAACCATGAAAATATTACATTTTTCTTATGCAGGGAATATATTACATTTGTCCATAAATTTGTCACCCATACAAAACACCCCAATTATCGCAGGTTTCAGAAAAAGAACATTTCATTGGGTTCTTCTGTAGTGAACAAACCATGCCATGATAGCCCCAAGGAAAATTATAACAATAACACATTCACATATTAGGGACTTATGTTGATGATGATTAATGACTTCTCTTGCAATAGATCATGACCTGATGTCATCTCTGGGACCTGCATCTACATTTGACATTCCTTCCATCAATATATCAATGGACATCATATGAATGTTTGCATGATATTGTATGTTAAAATATTGAAACTGAGATCTCCACATTATTTCTTCCTTGTGAAGCGGTTTTAAATTCTCTTTTCGAACTTCATAGATGTCGTTGATCTTATTGCATATGAGTTGCGAGTTCGTGAAAATTGCAATATCACTAACAACATTATTTTTTGCCTATTTTAAGCCCTCAACAAGGGCAATATAGTAGGCTTCGTTACTCATTGTCCTCTGGTGCACTTATATCTTTCTATGCACCACATGATTTGTTTCTGCATTATGAAGCACATATTTAACGGTGGATTGACCTAGATTTGGACAACAAGACACTTCGATGCACAACGTCCACTTTTCCACCATTTTCTACCCTTAGAAGACCTAGAAAATAAAACAACAATAAATTCATATTAGACAAATAGGCATTTATTTGGCTTATACATTCAAACATTGAATGAAATTTGTCTTATACATATCCTTATAAACATAAAATAACATTCAACTTATTATGTTTGCCTACATGTCCTTGTTTGTTATGGTGTGTTACATGCAAAAAAAATAGGCTTTCCTACACTTTTCCTCATTTTCTAGCAGTAAGGTATGTAAAGTTTGTTGTTGGATCCACCTCTACTCAAAATAATATAAATAGAACAACTTGCTACTTCTGTCACTATGACACAAGGACATCAACAACAACACAACCTCTCACTACACAAGGATTAAACCCTAGCTAGTCAATCCAATATTACTCAACAATCCAGTAGTGCCGCAACAACTTTATCTCTATATCAACGAGAAAACCTTTGCTTCTGCACAAGAGATCAAACCCTAGTAACATAAAGTCTATCAAATCCACTACTTCTTCTCAACATCAACAACAAACCCTAGTTCGACAAAGTAGAAGCACCCAACACTCTCTACTCAACAGACCTCAAAAATTTTGACTTTTCAACAATACTCTCTACTCCTGAATGACATTGAGTTGTAAAAAATCCTCTCTTCTCATCAATAACATTAAGTTTTCAAACCCTAACTAGGACGTGCACACATCAACATTCTCTCTTAAATTTTGTCCACAAACAATGCATCTCACTGTCAACTCTAGCAAAAACAAGTCATCTACACATACTTGGGTTGTAGCATTATCAGATGCCCATATAAATATATGGCTCCTTTAGTAATTCCATATTCTTCGAATGAACATCAATACAAATAGGAAATATACTTTGTCTTCTTACTAAGAAAACATGAATAAGGGGGGAGACATAACTAATTGTTAATCTGATCAACAAATCCATTCCTTGTTATAAGTATTGAATTTAATACTTTACAACATATATAGCAACATAGAATTTTTTACAAGTATAATAATTTCCTTCAGATATATATGTATGTATATGAGTATCAAATCAAGTTCATTTAGCCCTGATTAGAGTATGTGTTGTTAAACTGATTTAGGATAGGTTTGTCCTTTTTGGAGCCCATGAAACCATTCAAATTTTAGAATTTGGCCTCAAATATCATTGTGTCAGAGCTCAAGTCAGTTAATGATTACACATTGGTGCTTCCTTGCAAGGAGTAGTTAATGTAGCTTCCTAAAAGATGTATTCAGATTTAAGGTTTGCTATGAAATGTCTTCCACGCAATTTTGTCTAAGGTATTGTTTTACCTGCTAGCAAAAATGAATCCATGTTGTTAGGGAATCAGGGTTAAATAATAGTATTGATAATCAGAAGGTGCCGCCTACTGAGACTTGTGAGATAACGACTCATTGGCCATTAATATACTAGATCTACCAATGGGAAATGTAACTGATATCCACTTAAAATGATGTGAGTATTTAAGTTTCAATTGAGAAGAATATTCCATTGATTTGTTTCCAATATCCATGTTGGATGGGCATTTGAAAATTGCAGGCGAAGACGAATTGCTCAAGTTTTCTCAATAACTCAAAAAAAAACTTGGCTGAGTCGGAAGTCAAGCATGAGGTAATGTGCTTGGATTTAAGCAACAAATAGTTCAGTTTGTTGCATAATTGAACAATATGCATAGATTGCATGTCCTTATTCCACCTCTGCATTGGAAATTACTTATGTTTTGGCCTATTCAAAATTCGCTTGAGTTATATCAAATTTTTGGTTTAGGCAATAATGTGTATTGTAGGTCTGCAAAGCTCTTCATGAGAACAGGTTGCATGGATGCATCCCTCTAGAGATAGGAAAATGCACTAAGTTGAGAGCATTGTGAGAAAAACCTCGTTTTCCTGTCTTGATTTGTCTATGTTTTAAGTAATGTCAAATTTGGTCAAAAACTTGTTAAATACATAGGAGATTTTCTGCTGAAAATATGGGCCTGCTATCAGCCACTCCCCCTTTTGAGTTTTGGGCTATAGTTGGATGGGAAACTATTCCAAATTTTCTAATCATCGTTCTCACTATCATTCTAAATAATCCTCTAGAAAAATCCCTCCAGAAGTGCCAAGCTGAGTTCATGATTGCACAAGGTGAAAGACTCAGAGTAACATCTGGAATTCTTAATGGTATGAAAATAATAAAACTACAAGCACGGGAAGAAAAATTCAAAGAGTTGATAGAAAATCTCCGAGATGTCAAGTTCAAAAGGTTGTCTTATGCACATTTTTATAGAATGTATGGTGTAATACTCTACTGGATGTCACCCATCGTTACTGCATCTAAAGTTTTTGCATCCTGTGCTATCATAGGTGATCCACCCTTAACTTCTTGAACCATATTAACAGTGTTTGCAACATTCCATGTTTTACATGAATCAATGGCCATTTTACTTGACGTTTTAGCTATATTAATTCTACCACCTAATCAATGACCACAATACTACTAGCCTTGTAATTTTCTACCCTACAATTTTTGAATGCTTTCCAAAACACCTATATGGTTTCCATATATGATATATTAATCTCAACTCCATGAGGATGTTGCTTCATCCTGTTGAGAACCATCAAGTTGTTACAAATGTTAATATGTTCTCTTCTTGATATCTTTTCTGATGTCATATATTAAAAGGGCAAATAATAGACAAGCACATGCACACAATGCTATAATATGAACAGTCTTAGTTCCTGACATCATGATCTATACTTCTCACCCCCTACTGATAGCCTCGCAAGTCTACACACATACCATTTTCATGAAGATTAATAGCAACAATATTGGTGCCCCCATACTTGTAATCTAGAGTTTGGTTATGCATAAATATTGCAAACGATAACCATCTGAAGCATTATTAACCCACATAACCTGCAAATGATTGAGCTGATATATGCCATACAAATACCACTGGGGCTTTCATGGGCAATGACCCATGTGAAAGTTAAAAAAATTAAGAAACAATATTTCAATTCCATATCATGATTTGTGAATGAGAAATGTAAAGAAATTAGGATTCTCAAGTACCATCATGGAGAAATTCTCAAGAATTTGTAACATAAAATAAGATCTCATGTGTAATGTACTGATGTAGATTTGATATTTTTCTTTGAAAAGCACTACTTTGAATGCAACCCATTGTTAGCTATGAGTCTTATAGTGGCCAGTTCAATATATTCTACTACATAATATGCACACCTAGAAAGGAATTAGAAGAGCAATAAGAGAAAATTGTGTAAGTGTTTGTTATGCTCAAAAATCATAGATAAGTATGAAATTAATCATTCTTTTTTCCCTAACGTGTTCTTATTGTTGTGCATCCAGACCTTGAGCACATGTATTTTCACACCAATGTATTGACAGAACTGGGATTTAGAGTGGGATTGCCATAAGCCCATTAGATATTTCGAGGATGCAAACTCTAGAGCTAAAGAATCTTCCATTGTGGAACAACATCTCTGCAAGCCCAAAGGACACAATTTAAGTGAGAGAAGAAATTTGTGTAGTGGGAGGGGCATTACTTACGGTCGGTCGGGGATTCTATTCTGATGGCAATGTTCGTTCTCCCGTCCTTGAAGAGTCCATCTGAATGTTCGTGTGGGAAAATAACTAATTTGAAACCGTTGAAGGATAACGGGAGGAGTTAATGTAGGAGGTGGCGGAGGGGAGCGAACAGGAAGGTGCATGCCAGAGGGGGGACAGACGAGGGGCCTGCCAGACGAGAGTTAAACAGGTTGGAAAGCAAACGCCGAAGAGGAAAGATTGGGGGCTCGCAAAAAGATGAAATCACCAAACTATTACCAGTTTCCAGGCGCTAATTTCTCCATTTCATTACAGTAAAGACTCAAACTCTTCCATTAAATATTGGTTATTGCATTCTAACTAATAAACGCATGGTGTACTATTACATTAAGATGTGACCTTTCCCTTTACCATTCCCTTCGCAAAATTTTCCCACGATTTATGATTTTCTAACCGTACATAATCCCTCTAATAAATATCATGAGTGAAACAATGACCCACCATTTATGATTTTCTAGCCATCCATAATCCCTCCAATAAATATCATGAGTGAAAGGGTGACCTATGAAGTGACCCTCCAATAAATATCAATCGTGAAACCGTGAACTATAAAGTGACATGAATTAATGGCGCTTATGCAAAATGTGTAAGGCATGACACTTTTCTGCACGGTTAATAATTTTTTAGGCCATTACAATTTCACGGCCATTTTTTGCCTGAAGCCATTTTTCTTTAAAATAAATTGATTGTGTGAGGATTTGACTAGATTTTTGCATCATTAAAAATTTTGGAGCACCAGAAATCTTTAAGCTATATAGATGTAACTAAATTTCCAAAAAAACATTATCGAAATTTATCAAAATCATGTTAAAATTTCCATTATTTTTTAAGCAAAAAATTACCATTATGATGGATGCAATAAAGTGGGCTTCAACAACAATGGACGATCAACATTGAATGGTTCATGACCGATGCATATCTAGTTCCATGCTCACGCAGCATCACCGCCCGAAATTGAGCTGTCCATATAACAATACATACTACAAATACCAATAGTGATATAATTTACTGAGGGACAGATATGGACAATAACATATTTACTAATAGGAGAATGAATTTCTAAATATGTAGACTTGAGTTGTAGCGGGAAATAATAATAAGAAAGCTGATAAGGAGGATAAAACTTCACATAAGATTGGGTTGTAGCCGACAACAATAACAAGAAAGGTGATATGGAGCATGAGAGTTCAATAGATCAAGATGGTGGTGCAAGCCCTTTGTGGGTAGCCAAAGACTATTCTCACAAAAAGGCAGAAAACAATAAATAGATGGTATGTGGGAAATGGTCCCAGAATTTGTGTATTGATGACTCTAGGATGCCTATCTACCCATACTTCACAAGAGATGAAGAGTGTTCCAATCACCAGCATTGCTTGTAAGAGACAAAGTTGCCCAATATATATATATATATATATTACTTACATGAACGACTCCTGGGCAACTTTGTCTCTTGCAGCAATGACAAAGTTGCCCAAGAGTGCTTCATGTAAGTAATATATATATATATAATATATATCCTATATATTATATATATATATATATATATATATATATATATATATATTACTTACATGAAGCAACTCTTGGGCAACTTTGTCATTGCTTGCAAGAGACAAAGTTGCCCAAGAGTGCTTCATGTAAGTAATATATATATATATATATATATATATATATATATATATATATATTATATATATATATATATATATATATAATTATTTATTTATTTATTTATTTATTAATTATAATTCTTATAAGTAAACATATTTAGGCAAAGATAGGGTTATTTATATAGAGAATTATTCTTATTTATATTCCACCTTCTTTATCGTTCGTGTATGTATGGACAATGGTTATCAAATTACGCATGAACAATAGAATCCATATTCATTTGGGAATGGAAGATACAAAATACATAACAATTAGTAACAGTGTTGTTGCACATCAAAAAGAGAGTGTCCAAACAAGGTGTGTTATAGTAAAAGTAGTTTGTTCACCAGCAGCAGAAAATAGTTAGCTTTGATCAATACAATTTCCCAGATTTTAATACAATTTTATTTCCTTAATAAAAACTAAAAGACCATGGGAAAAGCCACCATGCACCACTAAACTGACTTTAACAAAATTGAGTGCCAAAAGCGGCCAAAAAATGACCCAAAAATCTACCCAAGAAAATAATTTTAGGGGAATTGCCTCTAAACCCCCATGCAACATATAATGCAAAGAATATGACACAGCCAACATTGTTGTTCTACGATACATATGAAAAACAAATATGTTTGTATTTTGTTTCTCATCATTTTTCTATGCCATCTCAATTCAATTTCAAAACCAATTTGTACTACATATATCCTATGAATATACTTTATTTTTTCCTTGGAATCGCTCTGATCAAAATTTAGAAGAATAGTTTATTATTGAATCACTTTCGAGTAGTCTAGGCTAGTTGTCACTTAGCAAGTAGCAAAGATTTTTTTCAATGAATCCTTTAAGAGAGTTATTTTATATGCATTAATTTCAATCATTTTGACAACTACTTGAGCAATAAATTCATCATAACTATTTTCATCCATAATCTCACATTTTGTTGTAGGAAAAATTCAAGTCTTTATTTTGGTGGGTCAAACAAGGAACATGGAGGTCAATCCATGAAAAAGTGATTTTTAAATACAAACTTTCATGAAATAGGAATGTCACCAATACATGAAAACAACTACACTATCACGTAATTTTGAGTCCTTAAATGAGTCGTGTCCAAAGATCACATTCTTAGGAACTTGCAACATAATTGTTCCAACTATTGACCTAGAATGCAACATAATCCATAAAGTTACAAATGAATAGTGTACAATATGAATGAAATGTTGTGAAAATAAATTGAAGACTAGTGCTTGAAAAGTCAAGTCTCATTGTTATTCTAGTTATTTGATTGTTGCAGAAGTCCCCTTCAAGAAGACCTAATGCACCATGGTATCATATCTTTCCCAACTCCAATTGTCCGCCAAAGTTAATGAAGTTTCTTTGGCCTATTTGGTTAACTTTGAAATCTAATAATTTCCTTGGAATATCATTGACCTAAAAATTTCCATCAAATCATAACTTTAGCCTACTTTTTTCTACAAGAGATACATAACTGCTTCCCCTGGCCATGCTTTGCTCCACCCACTCTTAACCCATGTAATAAGGTAACTTTTCCAACTTACAAGTATAAGGTACCTTTATCATTCCAATATTTATTTAATAAAAATAACTTGATACTAACAATTCATTAAAAGTTTCTTCTGCTACCTCCCTATTGCTAATCTTGTCTAACGACATACATAATAATCAGTAACAGTGATGTTGCACATCAAAAAGTGAGTGTGAAAACAAGGTGTGTTACAGTAAAATCAGTGTGTTCATTGTTAGTGGAAAATAGTTAGCTTTGATCAATAACAATATTGCACATAAGCATTATGATCATGTGAGCTAAAATTTAGAAAACCAACACTTACAAACAGGGAAAAAATCCAATGCTAAACACCAATATCACATGGCCATAAAATGTATCAAGTTATGTGATAGTTATGAGGGAAAGTGAACCTATTAATATCAACATAAGTTATGATTATATCACATAAGTTCTAATTATATGAAGTTATGTGATATATCACTGCTGGCTGGAAATAAAAAGCTTATATTATACAACCATCTTTGCAAGAAGGAAAAACCTTCAAGTGGGTCCAGATGACGCCAGGTTCATGCCCTAGGTGACTTTGACAGCATAAATACACATCTCATAGCATGGAATCTTAGCCACAAAACAACAATATAGAAATATTGCTTCATTTGCATAAGATATTTTCCTTGCAAATGGTGATTCGATAGAGAACAAACTAGTATTTTAAACCAAATTAACCCCCTTAACAACAGCTGACTGTACTACATCTTGCATGCACAAACATTTTGACACTATGTGCATCACTAACACGCGCCATAACCACTACTTGTCCATATCTTCTTGAAGTGATCCCAAAACCTGTCACAAGATAAAATTGTTATATTACTTGGAAAACCCCCCAAGGTTAAATAACTCCAAGCTTACCCTGTTTCAGTTTTCAACAACCATTGTTGCCTCTACAAAGATTCTAAGCTTGTCCTTCCTGGCCAATGCCCTACTAATTCGTTTGCCCTTTTCTGCATGGTTTTGGGAATTGTTTGAGGTTGTGGTTCATATTCTACTGGAAGCCCTTGCTCAACTTTAGAAAACCCTTCTTCTTTCTCATTGATAATGAAAATTGGTTCCTTTATCTTTAGATTTAATTTAGCTTTCAACTTGGCATCAGTTTGTTTGTGGGCCTGGTTCTTGGCCTCCTTGAGTAATCTGTTGCATGATGAAATTCTCCAAGATCTACACCCTTATTTCCATCTTCTTCAATGGTTCCATCTTTCTTCTTGTCCCATACTTATGTCTAGTGTCCTCTACTCCTCCTATTATAAACCCTAGGGCTTTTTGTTCTATTAGGGTTTTTTGTGGCTTTTGCAGCAGCTTGGTGATTACTCCAGCCTCTGTAGCTAGAGCCCTTTCCTTCTTATCTTTTCTAGGAAAGGTTTTTCTCATCACCCTCTTCCTCAACTGTTGTGTTTTCTTGTTTAATGCATCTAGGAACATGATTTGAATGAGGTCGTGGTGGTAGACATCAATATGGGGATATAAAACCTTCCTTTTTCTTGCACATGCCAGCATTTTAATTAAGCTTTGATGCAGGAAATAAGGGAGATTCATCCAATTGAAACCAACCATGTGTACGATAAATATCATGTGATACAAAAAGACCTTAGAGAATTGGTCATCACATGTCAGATAAAGTTGAATCTGTCGCACTAGTTTAACCAGCTCTATTTTTAAAATGTCATAGTGGATCCCCAAGCTCCAGGAAGGGTCATGACAATTGTCTTTTAGGAAAAAAATAAGGTTTACCCTTATACTGGCTTCCTTCTTAACCATGTCTCTCCCTCGGTTGGTGTTTTGGTTTCTTATGCAATTCTTTCCTCTGTTACAGGAAACCCTAGCCCCTCAACCCTAGAACTAGTACAATCAAAATAATCAGTGAAATTGAAAGAGACTTTAGTTTTATATCTGGCAAACAGGTGAATGATGGGCTCCCAGCCTGCTTCTCTGAAAATTGGAAATTCCTCAGCACCATAAATATGGAACACGACTGCTCCATCCAGTTCATAACGCTTTAGGTTTCCACTCTTGCCCATCTATCTAATGATTCCCACGTCCTAAAAAAAACTGAGCAACTTCCTCGATGTGTGTTGTGGAGTAGGCTTTGTGTGCTCCACCGCTTTGGAAATGAACTATTGAAGTATCAATGTCAATTTTTTTTCCAACTTTATTTAAAAAAACATTGGAAACACACTTTTAATGCACTTATGCAGTATATCATGCAGTATGTTTAATTTCATGCAGTAAAAAAAATGAAATAAATTCACGTTTTTTGGTTTGATTCATATCGACACATAACGCTTCTCCTTAGGTTTCTATTGTTGCCACATCTTGAGAATGACTGAGTAACTGTTGTCGCCTGCAGATTAGCATTTAGGTTTGGGTGCTCCAGCACTTTCAAAATCATTACCACTACACCACCTTGTTACCACCGCCTTAACACGTTCACACAATTTCCTTGTTACCATCGCTTTACCTTTTACCTTTTCATTTTTCCAAAGTGAAATGATATCCAAAGTTTTAATGTTTTAATTGACCATAATGATGATATCCAAAGTTTTAAAATTTTAATTCACCACTTTTGACTCTTGACCACTTTTGACCACTTTTGACTCCTTTTGACTCTTATAACAATGTTTCGCAAAGTCCTGTAGGCATTGGAAAATGATTTTCCAACACTCTTGTAGGTGTTGGATGTTTCCAGCGCCTACAGGAAGTGTTGAAAATCATTTTCTAGTCCTCTTGTATATGAAGCTACACATTAGCTTTATTGATATGATGTGAAGCTATAGATTTGGGTCCTCTATTTCTACCCATGGAATTGATGTAAGAAACGTTTTCTCCACCCCCTTGGTTTTTATGAAAATCTCCTCTTCATTTTTACCTAACACATACCCTTCACTGCATTATCTGCAGTCCTCCCTTGTGGATTTTTGTTGTAATTTTTTTCTTCTTAATGTGTATAGTAATTCATCAGCCCTCTATCTTTGCCTCCAATGCCTTTATTTTACGTATTCTTAAAGGGAGTTTTCAATGTTGTTTAAGCTAACATCCTCTTTTTTGGTTGGCTTTATTTCTCTAAGTAGGGTGGTATTCATACTTTTGGCTCTCTTTAGTTCCCTTAGTTGTAAGTGTACAAAATCCTTGGACTACTATGACATTGAGTTACTGATGATAGGAGTTAATAATCTTGGCAATTTTGAGGAATAGAGAAACCAGTACCTCTCCCTAGCTAATAACTAGAGGAAGAGCCTACTCTTAAGGCTAATGCATAACTAGGGCCCTTCACCAAACCAACCCGTCTTGTATAGAACCTAGAACTTTCACAAGTGTTTTGAAAAGTCGGTGGCTTTGTTAACCATCATGTTAGGGAGGGATTACAACTCTAATATATATGAAGCTATGCTAGACCTCCTATATAGATTTCAAATCCACTAGGTTTACACTTTTCAGTATGCTAAATCAATTTCCAAAAGCATGAGGGAACAATTAAATTAGTAAGTTGAGAAGACCAAGAAGCTTTTCCAATATCCCTCTTACCTCATTTACCTCTTCATTTTCTACCAAAAAAACTCGCTCGACCACCTAAATTTGTAGCTATTTCAAGATGGTAAATTAACTAGGTGTATTTATTGGATACCATGGGTTAGGAAAGATGAGAAGGACTCTTCCCTTATCAATTACATCAATAGGTTTATATATACATCCTTTAGACATAACAAGGAAGGATCTGAGAAGGATGGCCGAAAAAATTAATCTCTACGTTCAAGTGAGCACTGAGCATAGTAGGAGGGGCATTATTTTTCAGGGGAATACTTAAAAAATATCAAAATGTATGGTTCAAAGTTGCCTCATTATAAGCTTCTCATGCTCCTTATTCCTATGATTTTGGTATTAGAATATGTAAGGCAATTGTTGGATATTATTGAAGCATGCTTTTTGAAGTCAAAGAAGAAGACTCATATCACTTACCCCATTTCCATGGGGGATATGCCTTCTCAAACAAGAAAGGTGGTAAGGAGGCTACAATAATCATGGAAGAGATGAAGTTTCCCTTATACAAGCATTGGAAGTATGATCCCCCTTTTTTCATAGTAGTAATAAAGGTAAATCATAAAATAGGGCCAAATGATCATGAAAGTAGGCCATAAAAGGAACTATTTGAAAATCTACACTCATAGATGGAGGTGAAAGAAATCATGGCTACGGAGTTAGATCCTAACAATACCATGGTAGAATTCGTTTCTCACCAACAACCTAAAAGAGAAAATATATCCTCGTATTACACTTTCTATAGGCCCAAAGATGCAAATGAACAATGCCATCCTAAACTGCTAGCTGTGGAGAAAAGACCAAAAGGCATCGGGTTAGGAGATTATCTTGATGCTCCCATCACTGAAGAGAAGAAATTGTAGTCTGTTGGATTTATATTTTGGTTTGAAATGAGTAAAGAGATACCTGTAATAAGTAGTGGCATGGACAACTCAAAAGTTAGGTTACTGTATATACTTAAGGGGTGTCAATTTGTGTTTATAGAATGGACTTGCTAATCAGATTGATCTTTTACATAAACTACCACCAAGGTTGGATCCCAGACTATACCATTGAATGCTTGTTTTGTGATTCACTACACCCTTCAATTTAAACCAATTCATACACCTTCACATTGTAATAGATGATTGTTGTATATGATGGGAATGGTTGCATCATCTGGTTTCGGTAGGAAATTATTTTCATGGAATCAAGTTTGAGAATGTGATTTATAGAATCACCAATTATACATGTTATGCACTATTACATCTTGTATATATCTCCTCATGAGAGATTGATTGTAAATATGACAACCTTTGTCTAGTCTCCACCTAGCTAGTCACTCCCACCAAAAGTTATGAGAAAGCTGCCATAACTCATCTGAACTGATCTACAATTAGCATATGCATCCTCTTTTTGGGTTGGATTTATTTCTTTAAGTAGGGTGGTATTCATACTTTTGGCTCTCTTTAGTTCCCTTAGTTGTAAGTGCACAAAATCCCTGGACTACTATGACATTGAGTTTCTGATGATAGGATTTAATCATCTTGGCAAGGTTATTGTTTGAGTTCTTTGGGTTTATTGTCATTTGATATCCACAATGTATAGATAGTTTTGTTTGTTGGAACAAATATACAAGTTATATTAATAGAGTTTCCCTCAGAAATTCAAGAGAGGCATGTTGTCGTTAAAGGAACCCCAAGTGTGCAGTGAACAAATGAACTGTTTTGGTTCAATCACCCTCAACTTATCCTTTTCCTGATCAATTTCACTCTTTTCTAGGTATCAAAATGATATGCACACCAAATTTCCATTAACAAACTAAATTTCTAAATCTTGTTCACTAATTTTTTATGCAAGTACCAATTACTTAATGGTTACCTTATGTTATGAAGAATGATTTCCATCTTGCTTTCTTCCTGTGGATATGGGTAAGCACAATCTTCATCAAGTAGAGAATAAATTATCGTATAATGATAGTGTGGATGAATATAAATATTTTCATGTAGGCGCTAGAAAATGATTTTCCAACGCTTCCTATAGGCACTGGAAAATGATTTTCCAGTTCTATTCTGAGGTAGATTTGCAAGGCTTAGGGAAAGAAAAGTGAGTTTGGCCTGACATTTCCAACAAGATATATGATTAGCCATGATGAAATGGAATAAATAATCTAACCCCTCTAGACTCATAATTAGTAAATCATATTATAAGAGAAATTGAGCACTAAAAGCACATCTGATTTTTAAGTCACCAAAAGAGACTCAACAACCTTCAGTACATGTTTCAACAGAACATGAAATTCTATTAATATTCAGATAAAAAACCATCTATCTTTCCCAAGATGGCTGTTAAGAAAAATCCTGCTATTGCCTTGATCTATTGATCAACTTGGTTATGATTTCCATGGGATTTAATAGAGCAAATAATAAAAAAAAGATTAATAAAATCCAAGAATCATGAAGCTAAAATGTGAATCATATGAAACACACAGTAATGAAACAAGTAGAAGAGAAACACACTACAATATATTAGGCACCACTATAGTATTATTTATTGAATACCAATCAATTTCAATGAATTCCATCTACTAACACAATTGATCAAGAGAACACAATTGTAACTACTTAACACATCTCAATTTAGACCTCAATCTGGTGGGACTCAAATTACAGAAGAACAAAAAATAATAGAGCTTTCAGGAAGAATCACTTGGTGTAGTTTTTCCTAGCACCTTAGGGCTTGTTTGGCTCTATATTGACATTTCCATTAATTTAATAGTGTTGGATCCTTGATTTAAAGTGTGTTTTAACCTATGCTATAGATTTGCATCCATTCAAATTCCTAATATGTTTTGAAATTTTTTGCAGACGTTGAGAAAACATGGAAAAGAAATGGCAGACAATCACGGGTCGTGAGGTGCAATACCCTAAAGAGAAAATCATTTTTTCTAGTAAAGATTTGGTTTGGTCTGAAAGATACAAGAAAAACATGAATATTGACCGAGTTGCAAAAATTCCAAAGAGAGAATTATTGATTTTATTAAAGGACGGGAATCGAATTGAGATGCTCCATGTTCCTTCTGGCATTGAAAAAGAAAATCCCCAAGCACAAGGGTCAGTGCTTCCTTACGATGGGAACTGTAAGTATTTTAGAAAAGCATTGTTTAGATGTTGATATTAATAGTGATTTATCATTTATCAGATGTGTTGACATTTCAAAATTTATTTTGTAGTTATCATTGCTCATATGGTCCATATGACAAGAGAGAATAATGTAAAACCAAACCAAGGCATTTAATTTCCAAAAGGAGGGGTTGCCAATGCCATTTTATCATGAAGTTTATAGTTCAGGATCCCGACATAGCAGTAATAACATACAACATAAATGATCATGAAGATGGGCAAGGATGGCCTTGTCATGGAAAAAAAACACTTTATGTGATGATGTTCCTCAGAAGAATCCAAGACTTTCAAGGGACAATATTTCTTTTTTAGAAAGTTTCTTTTCTCTTCAACTGCCAATTGACTCTATTTGTAAAATACATATTAAGAAATATCTTAACATAGATGCTACAGCTCGAGATATGTATTTTTCCTTGATAGGAAAAGATATTGTAAACATCTATAATCGTCTAATGAAATAAAATTATCAAATTCATAGAAAAGATGAAATGAGTGTGAATCTCTTGTATCAAAAACACCATAATGATTTCTTCTTCTACCAGAAGCCCAATGGTGGAGAGATCCCTTTTACAGCTAAAATAAAAACTAAATGGATGTTGGAAACTATGGTCAATTTATCTCATAATAGCTTGATAGCCATGGACTCAACATTCAATACAAATAAATATGGGGTGAGTATCTTTTTCAATGATTGCTATAATAAAATCATTTTGGTTATAATGATTCAATATTATGATTAATGACTTAAAATTAACTTTATTTTATTTAATATGAATGTATTAGTTGTACACGCTATCGGTGTTTGATGAGCAACAATGTGGGGTACTAGTTGCATGGTTGGTGATGTCACATAATAAATCACAAGATATAGCACTAGGGTTGAAGAACCTCATGCATAGGTGTTTTCAGCTTCATCCTAATTGGAAGGTCAATGCCTTCATAGTTGATGATGTTATGGCTGAAATCATTGCTTTGAGGTAACATCAATGATATCTAATATAATGCACTACGAAAACCCCCAATACTTAATTTAAAAGAGAGAAGGGAACTCTACTTGGATGATTCATGAGGCACAACACTTGCTAAGGTTTTGCAAATGGGGTAGCAAGCTAAGTGATCTTGATTGTGGGGGAAACTCCATAGTTAAGCATGTTTGAGCCAGAGGTGATCTGGGATGGGTGACCTCCCGGGAAGTCCTGGTTACCGAGTGCAAACCCCGGAAGTGATGATTGATGCTATGTGATTTATTTCACTAGTTTCAATCCCACTTCTTCACCCCTGTGATCATCACTCGATACAATGAGTTCTAAGTGGACTATTCAAAAATCCTGAGAAATTAGTCAGTTACGACTACCTCTCATGGAAATAGTCATAGATGAATGACTTACTTAACGTAGTTGAATCCCAAAAATGATATTGATTAGTGATACAATGACTGCTAAGTGGACTATTCAAAAATCCTGAGAAATTAGTCAGTTACGACAACCTCTCATGGAAATGGTCATAGATGAATGACTTATTTAACGCAGTTGAATCCCAAAGATGATATATGATCAATATTCTTATTTGACATTGCAAGTTGCATGCATTCTAAAAATTTATCATTTAAAATGAATTAAATGTGGCAGGAGAATCACCAAATGTGAAGTGATCTTGTGTATTTGGCACATAAGGAAGGCATGGATAAATAATGTTAATTAGTTGGTCAGTAGCTCAGAAAAAACAAAAGAGATGTTCAATGAACTTGGTCATATCATGAAAGATTGTTCTAGTCATGAAGTGGATAATGCAATCAATGGATTTTTTAGCAAATTTGCAACTGAGGAGAAGTTTTTGGACTATTTCCACAAGAATTGGGTTGCCAATGACAAGATTTGTAAGTTTGCATATTATTTCTTCCGTTTGTACATTTTTTGTTTCATTAGGATGAGATATATTTACTAATTGAGTTTTTCCAATTAGGGATGTGGATTAAAGGTTGCTGAGATTTTCCTCATGCAAAATAGGAGAAAAATAATGTTGTGGAATCATACCACGGTTATCTCAAGACAACCTTTCTATGTGATAGACGAAATAAATGTTCTTTTAGGGTGGATTGGCTATTCTATACTCTCCTAAAAAATGTTGAGCCATGTTATCGATTCAAGGCAATTCTGTAAAATATAATATATATATATATCATATATATATAAATATATATATATATATATATATATATATATAATATTTAATATATAGAGATATATATGAAATTATATATATATATATATATATATATATATAAGAAAATATATATATAAAGAATAAGGATATTTGAACAACCACAAGAAAGAGATGCAGCTTGAATCATCAATGGAAAAGTCTAGAATAATTACAAACAATGATTGCAGGCCTCATGAGAGCATATCTCATGCTTATTGGGTGAGGAGTCAAAGTAAACCTCATAAGGAATATCTTATCATATGGTATCATACAAATTTTATCACTTGTGATTTCCCATGGTCTATTCGTGGCAACATTTGCAAGCATGCCATAAAGGTAGATTAGTTGCATTCATCCTTAATGGATTCAAACCCTTTATTGGATCTTGATACCACACCTAATACTTTGAATGCCCTACCTGAGATAAGTATAGAGGCACCAAACCTTGATGCAGATACTAGCACAACTAATATGGATGATGACAATGTTGAAGAACTTAATTTTTTGAGAGAGTAGTTGTTTGGCTATCTAGACCTATTTCGGAATAATCCTCCTTCTATTGTGAGAAAGACAAAATGATTGATTTGGCTAAAAAAAGTGTGGATGATGCTAATAATCTTCATATTATGGATTATGACTTCACCCTTGGGTTGGGTGCTTATGTGTCATATTTGAAGAGGAAGAAGAGTTTCCTTAGTCCTAAAAATAAAAATAAAAATAAAAGAAAAAAAAATGTCATTTTGGATATTAATTTGAATGTCCCTTCATCCGAATATGAACCATCTTAGTTTCAAAACCTCAACGTGTGGTCATCCTCGCTCCAACAATGCATCCTCTACTATCCCAGGTAAGTTCTATAGGGAGATGATATCACTATGTTTAAATCAAAATGTCATAATTTCCATGTTTGTTGCTATGTATTTGCTCTTAATTTTTTGCATTGGTTGTTGCTGATGTTGTTGATGTTGTTAATGTAGTATGTGAATGTTTGCAGGGTTGCAGCATCCAAATATTGTACTTTCAATTGAAGAATGTAGACAGATCCACCATCACTCTACTTATCACATCAATCAAGGTATATTTGATGAGACTCCTAATTGATGTACTTTGTATTTTGATGCATGTATTACATCACATGTTATTATTTGTTGTGATGGAAATTTCATTGTTATCTTATAGATACTGCAGCCTCTTCAATGGATCCCCCTCAATCCGAACATGATTGGGCCACTGACATCACACAAATTGGTGATTTTCTAGGTTTGTTGCCATGCCTTTTCTCTTAATTTTGTGCATTGGTTGTTGTTGATGTTGTTGATGTACTTTTTGAATGTTTGCAGGGCTGCATCATCCTAATATTGTGCTTTCGGTTGAAGCACGTAGATAGACCCACCATCGCTCTACTTATCACATTAGTCAAGGTGCATTTGATGGGACTACTAATTGATGTACTTTGTATTCTGATGCATGTATTACTTCACATGTTATTATTTTCTCTAATGGAAATTTCATTGTTATCTTATAGACACAACAACTTCTTCAATGGATCCCCCTCAATCTGAACATGATTGGGTCACTGACATCACACAAATTGGTGATTTTCTAGGTTTGTTTTTATGTCTTTGCTCTTAATTTGATGCAATGGTTATTAATGATGTTGTTAATGTAGTGTGTGAATGTTTGACGGGCTAAAACATCCCAATAATGTTCTTTTAATTGAAGCATATAGACATACCCACCATCGCTCTACTTATCACTAGTGAAGGTGGATTTGACGAGACTCCTAATTGATCTACTCTATATTTTGATGCATGTATTACTTCACAAGTTATTATTTGCTCCGATGGAAATTCCTTTTTTATCTTACAGATACAACAACTTCTTCAATGGATCCCCCTCGATCTGAACATGATTGGGTCACTAATATCACACAAATTGGTGATTTTCCAGGTTTGTTCATATTCCTTTGCTCTTAATTTTGTGCATTGGTTGTTTTTTATGTTTTTAATGTATTGTGCGAAAGTTTTCCGGGTTGCAACATCCCAATACTGTGATTTCACTTGAAGCATGTAGACAGACCCACCATCGCTCTACTTATCACATCAGTCAAGGTGCATTTGACGGGACTTCTAATTGTTGTACTTTTTATTATGGTGCATGTATTACTTCACATGTTATTATTTTCTCTGATGGAAATTGCATTGTTATCTTATAGATACAATAGCTTCTTCAATGGATCCCCCTTGATCCGTACATGATTGGGTCAATGACATCACACAAATTGGTCATTTTCCAGGTTTGTTGTTATGTCTTTCCTATTAACTTTGTGCACTGGTTGTTGTTGATGTTGTTAATGTGATGTGTGAATATTTGCAGAGCTACAACATCCCAATATTGTGCTTTCACTTGAAGAACATAGACCGACCCACCATTGCTCTACTTATCACATCAGTCAAGGTGCATTTGGTAAGACTCCTAATTGATGTACTACGTATTCTGATGCATGTATTACTTCACATGTTATTATTTTCTCTTATGGAAATTACATTGATATCTTATAGATCCAACAACTTCTTCAATGGATCCCCCTCAATCTGTATATGAATGGGTCATTGACATCACAGAAATTGGAGACAACATGCAAATTGGCTTCTCAAACAAGTTGTGAGAGAAAATGCAACTTCTTCTTCTTTAATCTCCCACATACCAACATTCATGCCATGAGTGTCATTGCAATTGATGATGCTAGGTTGGTGAGGATTCTTGGAGGAGTGACCGGCTTTGGTTAGGTGTGATTCCTATCCAGGAGGAGTTTTTGTTAGGGTTTTCTTGGTTTCCTTAGCTATGGTTAGAAGAGCTTAAAATTGTTCCATATTTTGATAAGTTGGAAGCATGCACATGTACTTCATCTTTTCTATATAAATAAAGTATTTCAACAGTCCAATAATTGAGTACTTGAGTAATGAGATTTCCGACATTTGCTTATAATGGAAATTTGACAAAACATAAGGTTGAAATTGTTAGTGTTTTAGCATATATATGTGCCCCAAGAATGTACCTAATTTCTTTTGTATGAATGTACCTACCAATGCAAAGCGACAAAATTTGAAACAGACACATACACTAAGAATTTGAAACATAAATATGAAACTCAAATCATCAACTACATGGAATTATGAGAACAATAATTTTCTTTAAAATGAAAGCTATTATAACATTCTATCATTCAAGCTCTTTAATGTTCTATGGAAATACAAATAGCAATGCATAGAAATAAAGTTATACTACCTGCATGGTCATTATGAAAACATTGAATAATGAAATGCCTAATAAATTGGAGGTTGAAAATGTTCATGACGCATGGTAAAATAACACAACAAAAAATAATTATAAAATACAAAACATTCATCTATTATGTCGTGAACCATGCAAATATTACATTTTTTCATATGCATGGAATATATTACATTTTCCCATAAACTTGTCACCCATGCAAAACACCCCAATTATCGCAAGTTTTGGAAAAAGAACATATCATTGGGTTCTTCTGTAGTGAACCAACCATGCCATGTTACCCCAAGGAAAATTATAACAATAACATATTCACATATTAGGGACTTATGTTGATGCTAATTAATGACTTCTCTTGCAATAGATCGTGACCCGGTGTCATCTCTGGGACCTGCATCTACACTTGACATTCCTTCCATCAATATATCAGTGGACATCATATGAATGCCTGCATGATATTGTATGCTAAAAGATTGAAACTGAGATCTCTACATTATTGCTTTCTTGTGAAGCAGTTTTAAATTCTCTTTGTGAACTTCATAGATGTCATTGATATGATTTCATATGGGCCGTGAGTTCGTAAAAGTTACAATATCACTCACAACATTATTTTTTGCCTATTTGAAGCCATAAACAAGGGCAATATAGTAGGCTTCGTTATTCATTGTCCTCCCATGCACTTCTATATTTCTATGCACCACATGATTTGTTTCCGCATTATGAAGCACATATTTAATGGTGGCTTGACCTGGATTTGGACGACAAGACACTTCGATGCACAACGTCTACTTTTCCACCATTCCCTTTTCTTAGAAGACATCGAAAATAAAACAACAATAAATTCATATTAGACAAGTAGGCATTTATCTGGCTTATACATTCAAACATTCAATGAAATTTGTTTTATACATCTCCTTAGAGACATAAAATAACATTCAATCAATTATGTTTGCTACATGTCCTTGTTTGTTTTGTGTGTTACATGCATAAAAAATAGGCCTTCCTACACTTTTCCTCATTTTCTAGCAGTAAGGTATGTAAAGTTTGTTGTTGGATCCACCTCTGCTCAAGATAATATAAATAAAATAAAACAACTTACTAACTCTGTTAATATGGCACAAGGACATCAACAACAACACAACCTCTCACTACACAAGGATTAAACCCTAGCTAGTCAATCCAATAGTACTCAACAACCCAATAGTGTCGAAAAAACTTTGTCTCTATATCAATGAGAAAACCTTTGCTTCTACTCAAGAGATCAAACCCTAGTAGCATAAAGTATATTAAGTCCACTACTTCTTCTCAACATCAACAACAAGCCCTAGTTGGACAAAGTAGAAGCACCAACACACTTCTACTCAACAGACCTCAACAATTTTGACTTCTCAACAATACTCTCTACTTTTCAATGAAATTTAGTTGTCAAAAATCCTATCTTCTCATCAATAAAATTAAGTTTTCAAACCCTAAATGGAACATACATAAATCAACATTCTCTCTTAAATTTTTTCCACAAATAATGCATCTAACTGTCAACTCTAGCAAAAACAAGTCATCGACACATACTTGGGTTGTAGCATTATCACATGCCAATATAAATATATGGCTTCTTTAGTAATTCCCTATTCCTCGAAACAACATTAATACAAATAGGAAATATACTTTATCTTCTTACTAATTAGACATGAACAAGGGGGGGAGACATAGCTAATTATTAATCTGATCAACAAATCCATTCCCTCTTATAAGTATTGAATCTAATACTTTACAACATATATAGAAACATAGAATTTTTTGACAAGTATAATAATATCCTACAGAGATATATGCATGTATATGAGCATCAAATCAAGTTCATTTAGCCCTTATCAGAGTATGTGTTGTTAAACTGATTTAGGACAAATTTGTCCTTTTTACAACCCATGAAACGATTCAAATTTTAGAATTCGACCTCAAATATCATTGTGTCATACCTAAAGTCTGTTAATGATTACACATTGTTGCTTCCTTGTGAGGAGTAGTTAAATGTAGTTTCCTAGAAGATGTATTCAGATTTAAGGTTCCCTATGAAATGTCTTCCACACGATTTTGTCCAAGGTATTGTTTTAACTGCAGGGAAAAATGAATCCACGTTGTTAGGGAATCATGGTTAAATAATAGTATTGATAATTAGAAGGTGCAACCTACTGGGACTTGTGAGATAACGACTAATGACCATTAATATACTATATCTCCCAACGGGCAATGTAACTGATCTCCACCTAAAACAATGTGAGTATTTAAGTTTCAAATGAGAAGAATACTCCATTGATTTGTTTCCAATCTCCATGTTGGATGGGCATGTGAAAATTGCAGATGAAGACATATTGCTCGAGTTTGCTCAATATCTCAAAAAAAAACTTAGCTGAGTCGGAAGTCAAGCATGAGGTAATGTGATTGGATTTAAGAAACAAATGGTTCAGTTTATTGCATAATTGAAAAAGATGCATAGATTGTATGTCTTGATTCCACCTCTGCATTGGAAATTACTTATGTTTTAGCCTATTTAGAATTCCCTTGAGTTATATCAAATTTTCTGTTTAGGAAATAATGTGTATTGCGACTCTGCAAAGCTCTTCATGAGAACAGGTTGCATGGATGCATCCCTCCATATATAGGGAAATGCATCCAGTTGAGAGCATTGTGAGAAAAAACATCTTTCATGTCTTGATTTGTCTCTCTTTTCATTAATGTAGAAGGTCAACAGCTTGTTAAATACATAAGAGATTTTCTGGTGAAAACATGGGCCTGCTGTCAGCCACTACCCCTTTTGAGTTTTGGGTTATAGCTGGATGGGAAATTGTTCCAAGTTTTCTAATCATTGTTCTCATTGTCATTCTAAATAATCCTTTGGAAAAATCCCTCCAAAAGTGCCAAGATGAGTTCATGATTGCATATGGTGAAATACTCATAGTAACATGTGGAATTCTTAATGGTATGAAAATAATCAAACTACAAGCATGGGAAGAAAAATTCAAAGAGCTGATAGAAAATATCTGAGACGTCAATTTCAAATGGTTGTCTTATGCATAGTCTAATAGCATGTATGGTGTAATACTCTACTAGATGTCACCCATCATTATTGCATCTAACGTTTTTGCAGCGTGTGCTATCATAGGTGATCCACCCTTAACTTCCTGAACCATATTAACAATGCTTGGAACATTCCATGTCATACATGAACCAATGGCCATTCTACTTGACGTTTTGGCTATATTAATTCTACCACCTAATCAATGATTGCGATACTACGAGCCTCGTAATTTTCTACCCTATAATTTTTCATTGCTTTCCAAAACACCTATATGATTTCCATATATGATATATTAATATCAACTCCGTGAGGATGTTGCTCCATCCTGCCGAGAACCAACAAGTTGTTACAAATGTTAATATGTTCTCTTCTTGATAGCCTTTCTGATGTGATATATTAATAGGGAAAAGAATAGACAAGCACATGCACATAGTGCTATAATCTGAATAGTCTCAGTTCCTGACATCGTGATCTATACTTCTCACGCCCTAGCCCTACCAGTATACATATATACCATATTTCATGAAGATCAATAGCAACAATATTGGTGCCCCCATACTTGTAATCTAGATTTTGGTTATGCATAAAGATTGCAAATGATTAACAATCTAAAACATGATTAACCCGCATACCCTGCAAATGATAAGCAGTTAATACATGCCATACAAATACAACGAGGGCTTTCATGGGCAATGACGCATGTCAAAGTTAAAAAAATTAAGAAACAATATTTCAATTCCATATCATGATTTGTGAATGAGAAATGTAAAGCATTTAGGATTTTCAAGTACCATCGTGGAGAAATTCTCTAGAATGTGTAATATAAATCAATTCATACTCTAAAGTCTAGACATCGGTAAAATAAGATCTCATGTGTAATGTACTGATCTAGATTTGATATTGTTCTTTGAAAAATACTACTTTGAATGCAGCTCATTGCTAATTATGAGTCTTACAATGGCCGGTTCAGTCTATTCTACTACATAATATGCATACCTAAAAAGGAATTAGAAGAGCAATAAGAGCAAATTACCTCACTGTTTGTTATGCTCGAAAATCATAGATAAGTATGCAATTAATCATTCTTTTTTCCCTAACGTGTTCTTATTGTTGTGTATCAAGACCTTGAGCACACGTCTTTTCATACCAATGTCTTGACAAAATTGGGATTTAGAGTGGGATTACCATAAGCCTATTAGAGCTTTCGAGGATGCAAACTCTAGAGGTAAAGACTCTTCCATTGTGGAACGACATCTCTGCAAGCCTAAAGGACACAACTAAGGTGAGAGAAGAAATTTGTGTAGTGGGAGGGGTATTACTTACCGGTCGGTCGGGGATTCTACGCTAATGGCATGTTCTTTCTCCATCCTTGTAGAGTCTGTTTGAATGTTCATGTGGGGAAATAACCAATTTGAAATTGTTGAAGGATTGCAGAAGGAGTTAATGTAGGGGGTGGCGGAGGAGAGAAAACGGGAAGGTGCACGCTAGAGGGGGACAGACGAGGAAACGGGGGGCCTGCCAGACAAAATTTGAACAAGTCAGAAAGCGAACGTTGATAAGGAATGACCGAGAGCCCGCATACGGAGGAAGTTACTAGACTATTACCAGTTTAAGAGCACCAATTTGTCCATTTCTTTACCGTAAAATCTCTTCCCAGAGTATTATCAGTTTCAAGGCACCAATTTCTCCATTTCATTACACTAAAAACTCTTTCGTTAAATATTGGTGTTTGCATTAAAACGCACTATACTTTTACATTAAGATGTGACTTTACCCTTTACCATTTCCTCCTTAAAATTTCCCACAATTTATGATGTGACTTTGCCCTTTACCATTTCCTCCTTAAAATTTCCCACAATTTATGATTTTCTAACCGTGCATAATCCCTCCAATAAATATCATGAGTGAAACGGTGACCTATGAAGTGACCCTCCAATAAATATCAAGTCTGAAACCATGAACTATAAAGTGAGATGAATTAATGGTCCGTATGCAAAACCTACAAGGCCCGTACTTTTCTGCAAGGTGAATAATTTTTCAGGCCGTTACAATTTCGCCGCCATTTATTCCCGAAGCCATTTTTCCTTCAAATAAATTGATTGTGGGAGTATTTGATTAGTTTTTTTCGCATCATTGAATTGTTTGGGGCGCCGGAAATCTATATAGCTGTAGTTAGAATTTCCAAAAAAAAAAGGTCGTCAAAGTTTATCTAAATCATGTTAAAATTTCCATTATTTTCTAACCAAAAAATTACTAGCATGATGGATACAATAAAGTGGTAGCGGACAAGCGATGGACGATCAGCATTGAAAGGTGCATGACCGACGCATATCCATTTCCACGCTCACCCAGCGTGGCCGCCAAAATTGAGCTCTCCATATAACAGTACATACTACAAATACTGATAGTGATATAATTTACCGCTGGACGGATACGGACGGTAATAGTAGATTGAATTGTAAAATATACAGACTTGAGTTGGAGCGGGCAACAATGACAAGAAAGCTGATAGGGAGGATAAAACTTCACATAAGATTGGGTTGTAGCGTGGAACAATAACAAGAAAGGTGATATGGAGCATGAGAGTTCACTAGATCAAGATGGTGGCGCAAGCCCTCTGCGGGTAGCCACAGACTATTCTCACAAAAAAGCAGAAAACAATAAACAGATGGTACGTGGGAAATGGTCCCAGAATTTGTGTAGTGATGACTCTAGGATGCCTATCTGCCCATACTTCACAAAAGACGAAGAGTGTTCCAATCACCAGCATTGCTTCGCAAGAGACGAAATTGCCCAAGAGTGCTTCATGTAAGTAATATTTAAACAAGTTATAATAGGTTTCTGCAAAACAAGTTTCGCTTTATTTTGATTAGTTTGGGAATTCTAAATGAGGTTAATCTGTTCGTATAAATGCAGGTATAACTTTGGTTTCTGTCCCAATGGACCTAATTGTAGTTACAAGCATAACAAGCTTCCGGGTCCACAGCCTCCTGTGGAAGATGTTTTGGAGATCATAAAAACGCAGAAAGCATCCAATAATATTAAATCCAGATACGGCCAAACCAAGAGGATACCTAATTCCTTAAGTTGGAGCCTGCCACAAGGAACTTCAAGGTTTTCTACATTTGCATTTTCTAATTTACTGTGTAAATTTGTTTAGACCAAGCTGAACACTTATATGTGCACTTGTTACACTTATTTATTTCCACCATTTTTTTGATGCAGGTATTTTGTTATGAAGAGCAACAGTCTAGAAAATTTACAACTCTCCGTTGAACGAGGAATGTGGGCAACTCAGCCCAGAAATGAGAGCGTTCTCAATGAAGCTTTTCATCGATTTGATAACGTAATTCTGATATTCTCTGTGAACCAGGCCCATCATTTCCATGTAAGTATAACTAATCATCAGTGATATGGAGGCGGTTTAGCAACATCCCGAACACAGTTAACATTTCAATGCCCAAATTCGTTGGTAGGGATGTGCAACAATGGCGTCCAAAATAGGCGGTGTTGCTGGTCAGGCCACATGGAACGATGGGCATGGTTATTTTATAAATTTCGGCAAAAACTTCTCCGTAACATGGCTAAAGGTGAGCAGTAGATTATTTATTGTATTACTACTTTTGGGATGTTCTGCCAGGATCACATTTTTACACGTTTGGTCACTTTTCATATAATTTAACTAGCCAGTTTTTCTTATTTCGTGAAGGTAGAGTCACAATTTCACTCCATGGTGAATTTTTGGCCGGAATTTTGCTAGAATTCTTTTAAAATTTTTACTGTGGGGTTGTGGTGTTTGAATCCCTTTTATAGCTTGAATTATATTTAGCCCCATTAAACACTTCAAATCACACAAAATACTAAAATTAAAATTCCTCCCACTGAAAACGTAGACTACCCGTTTCTTTAAAACAGTTTTTCACAAAACGTGTTTTACAAGGTTCTATTAAAAATTCTGATCCAAACCTTTCACCGGATTTAAGAGTCAAATACAAGCTCACCAACATTCAACGCAATTTCTTGCTCGATGTTTTTTTTTTTTTTTTTCATCCAGTGTTATGCCAGAAGTGTTCTGCGAGAAATGAGTTATAAGTTACGTATCGGCCGCAGCTTGTTTGTATACATTTACCCATGCTCGCACACAATCTAATATAACTTTTCACATGCAACATGATCACATCTAGTAGTGTTACATGTGGGTCTTTCATTGCTCTCAAAGTATAATATACACGACTAATTTGATTTTAGGTTGTTTTGTAAAACTGAAAACATAATAAACTATTGCCCCTCTGAAATTAAGTGCAGACCAGAATTAGGGAAAATAAATTATTTAAATTATATATATATATATATATATATATATATTATATATTATAATATCGTTAAAATTATAAATGTATAATTAATTTGGTTTTTATTTTAAATTATATTTTTTTAATTTACCGAGAAAGATATTATAAATAAATAGCAATACAATTTAAATTTCTCAGTAATATAGAATAGATAATAAAATATATGTTAAAATAATTTAAAAATGTTTTTATTACTATGTGGCATAGTAAATATGTATAAGGGAATATCTTGATATTCTTTATGTTGTCTCATATATATATATAAAGGAAGACAGTATTGAAGAAGAGAGATGAGAAAGTAGGGTAAAATTTAACATAATTTGCTTCATTCAACTAGAAAACACATATATTTATAAGATTACAAATGAGTAGAGGAGCTTGAACAATTTCCTCATAAATATGATCTAAAACCTATTTAAAACAGAAAATCTTAACGAGACATTTCTCCATTATATTCCATTATTCTAAATCTCTCCCTTAATGGAGAAGTGTGTTTTCTATCACACCTAACTTAACTCTAAATAATTCTTACTTTCCCTGTGCAAGAGGCTTTGTAAATATGTCAACCACATTGCCATTGGTATTACAAAAAATTAAAGTAATGTTCTTTAGATTGCATCTTTTCCCTGAGAGAATGGTGATGAGTTTCCATATGTTTTGATCTTGCGTGGTACACAGAATGGTTTTCCAATTTGATGGAACTTTGATTATCACATTTGATGATTGTTGGAATCTTCTATACTTCTCCAACATCTTCAAGAATTCGCCACAACAAACTGGTTCACATGTAACACTACACAAAACTTTATATTTTTCTTTAGTTGAAGATAAAGAAATAATTAATTGTTTTTTGCTGCTCTATGCCACTACCCTAGATCCAAGACGAAATGCATATCTTGAAGTAGATATGACGAAATGCATATATTGAAGTAGATATTTTGTCATTCGGGTTCCCGAACCAATTTGAATAAAAATAACCTTACAACGTAACTTCAAAAGCATCAATATATTTAATGCCATAATTCAGAGTCCCCTTTAGATACCTAAGGAACCTCTTTGCTACTTACCAATGGGTTTCAAGAGGCTTGGCCATGAGAAGACTCAAAATGTTGACTAAAGATGTAATGTATAGCCTAGTTGTAGCAAGATAGTTCAAACTTCCCACTAACTGATGATACAATGTTCCATCAACCCCTCTTGTGCCATCATCATTGTCTATTTCAACATTATTTTCTAAAGGTATTAACAATAATTTAAATTGATCCATTTTGAACCTTTCGATTAGCTTTGTTTAACCAATGTTTGTTCAACTTCTATTTATATCTCAAGCTCTACACAAAGATGTAATTCACCAAGGTATTTCATTTCAAACACATGTCACACATGCCCTTCAACTTCATTAATCAATTTATAAGCATTTCCTGTTATTATAAAATCATCAACTTATAGGGAAATCAAAATAACATGACTCTTCTAATTTGTTTTGATATATAGATTAAGATCGCTTTGACTTTTCATTAAACCTTTCTGAAGAAATAAATAATTCATCTTCTCATAACATGATCTTGGTAGTTTGTTACCCATATAAATATTTCTTTAATTTACAAACAAGGTGTTCTTGACCCTTTTTAACAAAACCTTATGGATGAATAAGATATACTTTTTCTTTTAGTTCCTCATTTAAAAATGCAAACTTAACATCCATTTAATGAAGTTTCCATTTATGTTTTGTAGCAAAAGAAACCATCAATCTAATTGTATTTAACTTAGCTGTAGGTGCAAATGTTTCATCATAATCAACTCCGTATTTTTGTGAACAATCTTTAGCAACCAATGTTCATTTACATTTATCCACACTCCCATCGACTTTAAATTTGGGTTTGAACAACCATTCACATTATATGAGTATTTTTTTTAGGAAATTTTGTTAAGTCCCAAGTATCATTTCTCATTATGGAATCACATTCTTCCTTCATTTCATTTCTCCATTCTACATGTTCATTAGCTTCTTTAAAGTTGTTGACACCTAATCTTTGGGATTATGTAAACCCATCTAAATTTTCTAAATAACAAAATAAAGGGAATTGGAAGACAAAAAGACATTGGGATATGAATCTCAATAGTGATATGGATTAGATAATTATATCATTTGGCATCCATCTTCATGCATTTGGAGTGGAAAAAGTGGAGGAATCAGCTCACGAGACTATTTTTACCAACAGGACGTTGTTTAGTAAAACAAGCTCTGAAACCTTCCAGGAGCGTTTTGAGGCATCAAACAACGTTTTTGGGATACAAATTTTCCTATTTAAAGTGGCAATATTTCATGCTATTCCACGCATAGAGATATTTCCAACAACATAAGAAACACATCAATCAGAGTCTGTATGCAAAAGTAATGCCACTTAGAAGTTGACCTTCATATTTCCACACTTATAGTTTGGGAGGATAACACATCAACCCTCATTATTCATGGAAAATGGGCTATCCACATGATTATGTTGTAAAAGTCTCAAGAAGAGTCTATATTGTAACTCTATTTAAGAGTTGATGTAGTCAAAATTAACCTCTAGTAGGCTATCGGGCCATACTATAATCGAGCCACTAGGAGGAAGAAGCATTCCATTCTTTCGAGATAATTTTGTTCCAAAGTTGAGCAAAGATAGCCAGGAGAGATAAAAGGTAGAGAAAATATAGAGGATTTGTGTACTGTAGCAGCCCACGGGCCACAGATATTACTTCTTTGTACCTGTAATCATATTTCAAAATAGAGAAAGAGAGTGAAGCGACCTCACCTTCCAGCTGGGTTTTCTCTCGAAAGAGTTTCCTAGAGAGAATATCTTGTGTCTTATGTGTGTGTGTGTGTGTGAACTTATTTTGTCGTTCTCTACTTTTCTGCATAATTTTCAGTCGCATGCATGCACTAATTATAGTTAAATATACAGATCTTAAAGTTTAATAAAATTGTAATATTGTAGAATCTCATATTTTTAATATAATATTATCAGATCAGTTGTGATGAACTATCCAATGGAATATCCATGGCAATTTATGGATGATTTGGTATCAAAGCGGGCTTCTTTGGGTATTTTGTGGAGACTACAAGGATCTAGATCGGCGGGGCCGAAAATCATAAAACCCTAATCATGGCTGCCAAATTTGTAAATGAGCTTTGTGATCCTACAGAGGTGGAGTTTACGTATTGGAGCAACAAGTCGTAGATATCAAGTGGAATGTAAGCCTCCTCATGGAGGCCTTCAATAACAAGTCTGGGATATTTAGAGAAGATATGGGTTCAAATGCAGAGGACAAATCAGAACGGGGATCAGAAGATTGGGGAGAAATGGAGAATTAGTCAAAGAAAGGACCTTAAAAAGATTAACCCAGTTCAAGTGCCATGAACTAATCACAATCCCTATTTAAAATGGAGGCAAAATTCAATATAAAGTCGTACCACAGTGAGATCGATGCTCTAAAGCTGAACTACTAGTTGCAGCAACTAAAAGTTTATTTCAATGTCCATCAGATCGAGGAAGAGAAAAAGATCACATTCGCACAACTAAAATTAGAGGGCCATGCACTGACTTAGTGGGAGAGCCACATGGAAACCATGAGGTTGGAGGGAGAACCTCCAATTGATCGGGTGTTCAATTTTAGGCTAAAAAATGAAAGTGAATAGAACTTCTTGAAACTAGATCCAAATCGAAGAGCTCATCGATCTGAATCCAACGCAACTCGTTACACTCAAATCTCACATCAGATGCTCCCAGAATCACGTTCTCACCATTTTGGGAAATAACTAGAAAATTTGGAATTTGAGTTGCAGGGATGCTCATTCAACAGTCCATACTACTCATTGGACGATGACATGGTAGTGTTATTGGACCATCATTGGCCAATGGCTGGTTAACAAGTGGCAGAATCTTAGTGGTTCGAATTCGGTTGAAATTCATTGGTTGATGATTGTGTTGAGGTGGCCCAATAAGGGAGTGCCACGTGGCATCCTCATTGTGGCAAAAATTTGTTTCGAGGTCGAGAAGCACCCTTGAGGAGTGAAACCGAGACCTCACGCCAAACAACCAAGGGCTAACACCATTGTGCCAACATGTTTCTTGTTTAAAGAATGTTGAATGGTCATATTTAAGTTTGGTGAAATGCACATTTGGGGAGCAGTTGGGCTAAGACCTAGCCCTGATCACCCCTGTGCCATAGGACTGTGGGTGGGGGGCCAAGAACTAGGGCTTAGACCAACCCTTGCAACCATTAACATCGTCATATGGCCATATGTCATGACCAAGAGCACGACATGGTTTGGAGGGCTAGTCACAAGGGGCCAACCCCAGGTCATATGACCCACTATGTGATCACCAGCACGCAAAAAAGGAGCTAACAGAAAGGTGCTTGACAATGGGGGGCCAACCCCAAGGCATATGCGCTTAATGTGACCTAGTTCTGAAGGAAAAGGGGCTCGGTGGGAAGGGTGGGCGGTTAACCCATCCCTTGGCCCCATGGCCTATACATCCACAATTTTCGGTCCTAAGGACTTAGAGGGTGAATTAATGGTCCAAAAAAGTGCAATTGCGAAGGGTAAAATTGTCCCTTAGCAATTTTCGGGGTGGATTTGTAGGGCATTTAGCCAAAAAGTCGAAATTGTGGGATGTTTAATAGTCAAGTACATGGATGAGCTTGTAGCTCATAAATTTTTGAGTTTTTCACCAAATTGAGCTCAAAAACAAGCTATCTGGAGGTTTTTAAATGCTCTTAATCCATTGGTGACCTCATTTTTATGTTTTGAGCACATCTAGATGTCGTTTTTGTTGGTTGAAGGCTAAGAGGTGTATGGATCAAGCAAATTTTGGTAGAATTTATTGAGGTTATTGAGCATGAAGAAGACCTTGTAGGGTTGTTTCACCTTCAAAATTCATTTGCAACAGTTGTTACTTGTAGGGTGGAATTCTTGGACATTTTACTCTCTAAGTCAAGTTGAGGCAATCTTGGATTATGTCCTTTTTGTATGTATGCTGACTTTCAGATGAAGTCTAGGGTCTTTGTTGAAGACTCCTTGTATTTTTGTAGTTTACATGGTGATTGTAGGTTATTATGTTGTTTTTATGTGAGAGTTCTCTGCAGGAGAACATTTCCTTGAAGGGGGAATAGTCACATGGTCATCAACATACTTTATGTATTTCATTTTTACACTAAAGTATGAGTGGTCTAGTCATGTTGATAGACCTGAAGATGTAGCCTAAGAGGGGTGAACTCTGTTATCAAACCTTATGTTTCTCTTCTCTATGCCTACATGAATTATGTGTTATGTTCATTATGAGTAACTTGCACGTGGTAATTAATTCATGCTTGAAGGGACACTAAACAAATATGTTGCTTATAAAGACCCATTTTCATGCTTGCAAGTGTCAACACAGTCTTATTTTTGTTTCATTTGATTTTGGAAAGAGAGGTAGAGATCACCTATTCCACTTTTCGATTAGTTTGGTATCATAGCACAAGTTGACCAAGTTGCAAGATGGGCATCAAAAAGAGTATTCAATAGCTTGAAGAGTGAAATTTGGCTCTTCAGATGGAGAATATAGAGTTGAGAAGGATGTTGGAGATAACTAAAGAGGAGAAGAGGCACATGCACTTTGTGTTGCAGCAAAGTTGCAGAAAGTGCTACTCCTGTACCAGAGAAATAGACCTCTAAGATGAAGCTAGTATGTTCTCATGGTTCAAATAGTGGTTTTGGACCATATGTAGAAGAAGATGCATGTGAGTTTTGCAAGCATCTCCAAGAAGCACACCCTATGGCAGTGGACAAAAGTGGATGGTTAGATTCATCTACAAGTTAGTCAACATTGTCATCATCAAAAGAAGAAAGGATGCATGACAAGTTTAAAGAGGTAATCAGTAACCCTTTTGGTGGCATTTGGGAAACATACCAAGGGTATAGGTATGATCTTGCTCTCTAAGATGGGATATGAAGGTGGAGGTCTTGGAAAAACTAGTCAAGTCATTACCAATTCGATTATGGTTGAGGAAAGTCCAAAGTACCAAGGATTGGGATATAGCCGAAGAGAGTCTAAGCATGAGATGTCACCACTTTGTGACAACCGTCAAAATTGCAACTCTAGAGATAGGTATAAAGTTCCAATGCATGGAAATTTTGAATACATGTGGAATCAATACCCTTGTACATTTTGTTATGCTTCTAACCATTGTGTATATGTGTGCAAGAAACACCTAGTAATGGTTAAAAGAATGAATGAAATTCTAGGAAAGGCAAGATTTGGGTAGACTTGTTGTAAAAATGTTTTGTACGTTGTTTGTAAATACTTGTTGTCATTACCTATTTAGGTATTTTTGTAAAGTGAACATCATTGTCACTATGTTCAAAAAATAGGTGTTTTCATTGATGTACGTATTGGATTTTTATAATTCCACATATTCAAGGAATTTTTAGTAAATGTACCAAGTTTGTCGTGCTTTGATTGTGGCTTGAAGGGCACCAATTGATAATTTTGCAATTTGGATTGAGTTGTTGGGTATTTTTTATTTCTAGCCTCTTCATATGAAGTAGGGAAGTAAAACTTTTGGAGTCCAAACTTTCCTAGTGGGGAGGTGTGATCAGGTGATCAATTTTAGGCTTAAAAATAAAAGTACCTAGAACTTCTTAAAACCAATGCCAAATCGAATAGCTCACTGATATGAATCCAATGCAACTCGTTTCACTCAAATTCAACATTGGATACTCCCATAATCATGTTCTGATCGTTTTGGGAAACAAATAATTCTTTTGGAATTTGAGTTGCAAGGATGCCCAGTCAGCAGTCCATATTGTTGACTTAACCATCATTGTCCAATGGTTGGTTGACAAGTGGCAAAATCTTAGTGGTTTGAATTTGGTTGAATTTCATTGGTTGATGATTGTGTTGAGGTGGCCCAATGAGGGAGTGCCACATGGCATCCTCATGAAGGCCAAAATTTGTTTGGAGGCCGCGCAGCACCCCTGGGGATCGAAGCCAAGACCTCACGCCAAACAACCAAGGGCCAACACCATTCTGCAAACATGTTTCTTGTTAAAATAATGTTGAATGGTCATATTTAATTTTGGTGAAATGCAAATGTGGGGAACAGTTAGGCTAAGCACTAGCACTGGCCACCCCTATGCCACAAGATTGCAGGCAGGGGGCCTAGGGCTAGGGCTTAGCCCAATGCATGCGATTGTTAACATTTCCATATGTCGATAAATCATGACTAGGAGCATGACATAGTTTGGAGGGCCAACCACAAGGGGGCATCCCTAGGTCGTATGGCCCAGTATGTGACCGGCAACGTGTCGAAAAGGAGCTAGCAGAAAGGTGCTTGCCAAGGGGGGCAACCCCAAAGAATATGGACCTAATGTGACCTAGCATAGAAGGAAAAGGGGCCTGACGAGAAGGGCGGGTGGTTAGCCTAGCCCTTGGCCCTGTGCCCTATACGTCCACAATTTTCGGCCCTAAGGAGTTAGAGGGCGAATTAATGGTCCAACAAATTGCACCTACACAGGGTGAATTTGTCGCTCAGTTAGCAGTTTTCGGGATAGATTTGTAGGGTAAGTAGCTAGAAAGTCGAAATTGTGGGATGTTTAACTGTCAAATTCATGGATGAGCTTGTAGCTCATAAATTTTTGAGTTTTTCAGCAAATTGAGCTCAAAAAGAGGCT
Organism: Pinus taeda; assembly: GCA_000404065.3. Lineage (NCBI taxonomy): Eukaryota > Viridiplantae > Streptophyta > Pinopsida > Pinales > Pinaceae > Pinus > Pinus taeda. Next base: position 44,898 of record APFE031643026.1, read on the forward strand.
ACCTAGAGGTTTTTGGATGCTCTGAATCCATTGGCGACCTCGCTTTTATGTTTTGAGCACATCTAGATGGCCTATTTGTAGGTTGGAGTCTAAAAGTTGTATGGATCAAGCAGAGTTTGGTAGCATTTCCTGGGGATATTTTGCATGAAGAAGACCTCATAGGGGTTTCTTCACCTTCATAATTCATTTGCAGTAGCTGATACTTGCAGGGTTCAGCTCTTGGAAAATTTTCTCTCTATTTCAAGTTGAGGGAAGCTTGGATTATGTCCTTTTTGCATGTATACTCATTTTCAGATGAAGTCTAGGGTCTTTGTTGAAGGATCCTTGCATTGTTGTAGTTTAAATGGTGATTGCAGGTTATCATGTTATTTTTATGTGGAGTTCTCTACACGAGAACATTTCCTTGAAGGGGAAATAACCACATTGTCATCAACATACTTTATTTATTTCATTTTTACATTGAAATATGAGTGGTTTAGTCATGTTAGGAAACCTGGAGATGTAGCCCAGGAGGGTTGAACTCCGTCATCAAACCTAGTGTTTCTCTTCTCTATGCCTACATGAATTATATGTGTTATTTTCATTATGATTAACTTCCACATGAGAACTAATTCATGCTTGAAGGGACACCAAACAAATATGTTGCTTATGAAGACCCATTTTCATGCTTTTAAAGCATCAACATGATCCTAGTTTTTGTTTTATTTGATTTTGGAAAGAAAGGAAGAAATCCCCTATTCCACTTTCAGACTACCAGTGACTGAGTCAAAGGATTTCAAAACCTCGTTAAGTCACAGTTTTATCCCATTGGGTATGTGGAGGACCAGTGGATATGGTGGCATTACTTTAAGCAAAAGTCGAGCCAAACCGTGCAGGAGTACACCACAAAATTTAGGAAGATGACTATAATGTAGGATATCTCTGCACTTCCATCTGTGTGAGAAAGTGATGTTGTTTAATCCAAAATCAGTGGATGAGGCTTGTGTACAGGAATAGTACATGGAGAACATAGGTTTGAACAGAGCACAATCAAGTGGATTGAAGCATAAGGAGCAACAAGAATCTTCTAAGAAGGGGAAGAAGAAGAAAAAAGGGGGAAATATAAGAAGACAGAAACCACAACACACCAAGTGCAAATTTCCTAGCAACCACTGCAACATCACTGGCCATACAGAGAAAAAATGATGGACCAAAGCTAAACTCGAAGAACAATAATAAATATAATAAGAAGAAGAATCTTGTGGCCATTATTTCGAGCAACCAAGTTGAAAGAAGCTCGGATGTGGATTAGAAGATCATTTATACTTCATTACAGAAGGCAATGAATTTGAGTAGCCTTCAGCAATAGGAAGAAATGACCAAAATCTTTCATATAAAGATACAGGTCAAGAAGAGAAAGATTGATGCTCTATTTGACTCGGGATCACTAGCGAGTCTCACTACAACAAAGTTGGTCAAGAAGTTGGGGCTAGAAGTTCATGATCATCCAAACCCATATCCATTGGCATGAGTAAATAAGGAAGAAAAGTTGAAGATAATAAAACAACATAAAATTAGATTTGTTATAAGTGTTGATTTTACTGATGAAGTAGACCTAGATGTGGTTCCCCTTGATATATGTGGAGTTTTGTTTGGGAGTCCATACATGTACATGCGTGATGCAATATTCATGAGAAGAGCCAACCAATATCGATTCTTCAAGGATGGAAAATCGTTCATCATCAACACGCACAAAGGCAAGTCGAAAGTCTCACTAGTAAGTGCCAACCAAGTCAAGAAATTGATCAGTTACAACAAGAGTTTTTATTGTTTTTAAGGGAAATTCACTCTAAAAAGGAGTCAATAAGAGGCAAGGAAACCTTGGGGGGTGTACCAAAAAAAAAACTGGGGAGTTACAGACATACAAGGATGCTTTCCGATAGCCTAAAGGGTTACCACCTAAGAGAGAAGTGGTGCATGAGATCCAATTATTTCTAGACTCCCCATTGCCAAATAGTGGTTTGTACAGACAGTCTGTTATAGAAGAAAGTGAGGTGAATAAATAGTTGCATTAATTGTTGGAACAAGTTGTCATTCGAACGAGTACATCACCATGTGGGTCATCCATCATTATTGTGCCAAAGAAGGATGGGAATTGGCGGATGTGTATAGATTACAGAGAGTTGAACAAAATCATGCTCAAGAACATATAACCCCTACCCAAGATAGATGATCTTGTAGATTAGTTGTAGCAAACAAAGTACTTCACCAAGAAGGAATTGAGGTTTGGATATCACCAGGTTAGATTCAAAGAATAATATACATGGAAGACCGCCTTCAATACTTGAAAAGGTTTGTATGAGTGGTTAGTTATGCCATTTGGCCTATGTAATGCATCGAATACATTTATGAGATTAATGAATGATGTATTATGCCCATTTATAGATTCATTTGTTATTGTTTATTTGGATGATATATTAGTATATAGTGCTACATGGGAGGAGGATATGTCACATTTGAGGCAGGTGCCGGAAACATTGAAGGAGCACCAACTGCTAGCAAACCTCAAGAGGTGCGAGTTTGCACAAAAATCCTTGGTGTATCTAAGGTATGCGATCCGTGGAGGAGAGTTGAACATAAATCCTTCCAGGATGGAGGCCATCATGAAATGGTTGGTGCTTACTAATGTTTCTAAGGTCAACAATTTCATTGGGGAAACACAGTACCTAAAGAAGTTCATAGCCTCATTTTCAGCGGTAGTAGCAATGCTCCATGCCATAACAGCAAGTGGAAAGAGTTTTTAGTGGGGAAAAGGTCAACAAATGGATTTTGAAGAGCTAAAGAAGAAGATCAATCAAGCACCAGTTCTAGCATTATCAAACTTGCAGTGACCCTTTGAAGTGGATACAAATGCAAGTGGGTATGCTATGGGAGTTGTCTTGATGTAGGGAGGAATACATGTATGTTATCGTTCTGAAGTATTTCATGGAGCATTCCATAACTACCCTACCTACGACATGGAGCTATATGACATGGTGAAAGTTGTGAAGAAGTGGAAGCACTATCCGATGGGAAAGGAGACAATAATCCACACAGATCACCAGTGATTACAGTACTTGTAGGCCCATAGTAAGCTGCAATGGACTAGGCATTACAAGTGGATGGGGTTTTTATAATAGTTTCATTTGGTGATCAAGTATAAAAAGGGAAGCACAAACAAGTTGGCCAACATGCTTTCAAGGCCACCCGCATCAAAGATCACAGCTTTGGGGACCCTTATGCACATGGATCCATTCACCCATGATGCATACAGAGAGGCATATTCAAAAGATGAGGAATTCAAGGAGGTGTATCAACAGTTGTAGAGTCAGATTCATGCATGATGGAGATAGAACGATGGACTACCATCTCATCAATTGGTTACTCTACAAGTTGGATATGTTATGTGTTCCTAAAGGTGATTGATTGCAGTTGATAAGAGAGGCTCACACCTCAAAGGTTGCTCGATACTTGGATTTTATTGCTCTGCTAAGGACTCTACAATGCTTTTCAAAGCACCAAACTTACTTGCTCCAAGGGGTCCTTCTCTAGTTTAACTTTGCAACCTTTGACATTGGGGATCCCTCCTTTGACTGGCCATAACTTTTAATCCAAGAGGCCATTTCTTATCTTCTATGTACCACTAGAAAGTTATTTCAGAGTCCTAACCATATGAGTGGGTCTCAAATGCATTTAAGATGATATTTCATACAAGATATTGTTCCAAAGTCTCAACACCTTAAAACAATTAACTCCACCACTGTTGTTCACCATTCTGCTTATAAACATTTGAGCTTTGCAAAAGCTTAGCTATACATGTGTTGATCTTCCTTCTTCTTGTAGTCTTATCTACTTTTTCCATTGCAGTAATTTTGATCTAAATACATCACCATTAACACCTCTTATCATCCTTGTTTCCTTTTCCATCAATGCTTTTATTTTCCATAAATGACAACATCATCAATACTTTGCCTTTTCCATCAATGACAACATCATCAATACTTTGCCTTTTCCATCAATGACAACATATTTCCACCAATATCCTCCTTTGACATTGATGGCAACACTATGGTCAAAGAATACAAAATCATAATGGAATAAGAAAATATAAGTGTACTCTTTGTCTTATCCTCCTTTGGATGTTGCTCCTTTGTGTACTATTGCTCTTATAAACTTATGTTAGTGTACTTCTCATTTTCATTTATCACCAATACTTCTCACCATTGATTTATCACCAATAATTATCCCTCTTAGTCTGAATTTCTACTGCATATTTTTTTTTATTAGCAACCTCTCCCCCTTTGACATCAATGGCAATGATACCAACATGCTCCCCCAATGAACAATCTCCATTTGTCTTTAAGATCATGTGGATCTATCAATCGTTTCTTCTTATGTTGAAAACTCCAAGTATCTCTGATATGATCTAAGCAACTTTATTTTTATCCTGTGAAAAAGATTGAGTTGAGAGGAGAGGATTTCTTACTCCCAATCTTTGCCTCAAGTAGTCAAGAGAGATCTCTTGCTAAAACAAAACATGCTTGAACAACTAAGCCATGAGGAAAATAATGCTTGATGGTTTAAGTCTTAGCTAAGCTTACATTCATAATATTGCCTTCTGCTAGACATCGACACCTGACCTCCAGTAATAATAGATGCCTATCCTATGCATGATTGACACCATCAACTTGTCAATTGATTAATAACAAATTGCAACACTTATAAGTGCTTATTTGATAAGCATAAATGGATTCTCACAAATGCATGCCTAGATCAATAACTTGGCATAGATTCTTGGTTTAAAGACTTCTAATGGCAATACACTCACCATATAGATTTTAGTCAACGTGAACAATAGTAGAATTCAAATAAAGGAATATGTCATCAACACTTGGACAGATAGTCTCATACGGACAACATGAACACCACACTTTGACAAAAATTAATGACAATTAATACCAATTGATAATACCTTTTATACCAAGTGTTAAATTGATGCCATTGATACCAATTGTTGAGAATTTGATAACTAAGTGTTCTCCACCAATGATCATGCTCTTTTCACCAATACGCATTCTCTCCAAAAAATTGATGTTTGATACCAATTCCTAATTGAAATAGTCTAAAAGAAATAACAGTAAAACCATATCTCTACAACTCAAAAATTGATCATTTAGGCAACATTAATATGCAACAAACACCATTAGCCTCTTTATTCCATGCTTGTCCTTAAGTAACAAACAACTGATACCAAATATAGTACCAATTGTTAATGGGATAAGTTGATACTCGATCTCAACTTGAGTATACTCCTCTTGTGGTTATGCTCCTTCACTGACATTAGGAATCTATAATCATGATTACACAAGATAGGGAATATTTAAGAGTAAACACATCCCTATTATGTCATCACCATCTATATATACTTAGACTATCAATATGATTTAACAACAAACATTAAATAAACCACAAGAACACAATACTCAACAACACTAGTCTTCTTCAACAATTTTATAAAGTCAGGAAAAAAACAAAAATAACATACTTCCCTTAACCTTTAGATGCAATATTAGAGATTTTCCTTTATGATCCTTTCATCTAACCTCTATGGCTTCTCTTTAAGGTAACCTCTTATTTTTAATGAAGAGTAACAAGGAATTTACTCCCCCTGAGTATATTATCTCCCTTTTTCTTCTAGACACGGGCATGCAGAGTTTGGTCAGCAACATGAGATGATTGTTTGCGCTGGTCTGGTATTATTTCCTAACTTAGTGACTTCCTACCAAACCATTAATTATTCCTCTTGGTAGCACCTATTAAAGCTAATCTGCAAATTACCTCTTACTCTTCTTTCTCATTGTATGTGTCTACCTTTCGCAATGAAGAACTAGCAAAGTTGTTTCTCCTTCTGTTTGATTGGAGTATCTGTTTATTGCAAATTATATGGGAGACATCCACCTCAAGAATTTATGGCTCTGTTATACTAATATTCTGTTAAACATCTTCAAATCCAAACAATAGTCTATGTTTCTTCCATACACCATTCGTTTTGGCTCTCTTATGAGTGTTGAAACAACTCCTACACAATCTTCTTTGTTGGATTTCCAGATGATTTTTTCCCATGTTTGACTTGTTTTGGAAAGGAGGTGAATCTTTCCAAGTTTGCATGCAACTAATTTGTGCCCATAATTCTTACACTTGTAGCATTCAATTTTATTCACGAAGGGGGAAAAAGGAATTATTCTTACCAAATCTTATGCTCATCCAATTTCTTAGACTAATACTCTCTCTCCTAGTGCTATTGGACCACTGATAATATTTCCTTTGAGGGGAAAAGACTCTTTCTGCATGGTTGTTCAAATTTCTCTAAGAAAATCATGGTTGTTGTTGAAATAGATTGTTCCACTTCTATTGTTGCAACTTCTTTTTCCTCTCTGGACAGTTAGAGGAAATGTGCCCTATGTTACCACAACAAAAACATATGAGGATTTGCATACCTTTGACTTGATTCCTAGAAGTCCTTTTGTCTCCTTGGTGTTGTGTTGAATTCTTAGTGTTGTTAGATATTTATTTAACAAAGTTGGTAGGTCCTTTTAATGTTTTTGAAGAGTCTCTGTCATCTTCGAATATTGTCTTGGCCTCATGAGGGTGGCAATTGATGGTTTGGATCTCTTCCAACATATCAGAATTGTAAAACCCGGTCAACTGTTCCTTTAATTTTCTATTCTATGCTTCCAACACCATATTGATGGCTCTAAGATTCTTGATCTCCTTAAGGGCTAGTATGAGCTTCCTTTTCAAATAGATGCTTTCTTCAATATATTCCAAATCAGTATATTCACCACTAGTGTCTATTTCACTCACATTTTGTTCAAGACTTTGTTACCTTGACTCTAGGGATTCTTCTCCTGGAACATGAGATGTTTTATCTTGTTCTCTTTTAGAGGTGCACCCATTTTCTACTTGAACAATGTTTCAATCTACTATTTCTATTAAGGTAGTTCCTTCTTCATTACAGCTAGAGGAGAAACTCTCTCTTTCACTAGTGCAAATTGTATATCCTCTAAAACTTCTATGTGTTGATCAATAACTTGGCCTCTTGGTATAAGAGAATCATCCTTTGATTCATGGTCTTTAATATTCTTTGAATATGTTACTACTCCATCCTCCAAGGAAAGCCCCTTGACATCACATGAAACTTGTATGCCTATATCGTGGATGGAATGCAACTCATTCCATATCTCTTTGGCAGTATCACAATAGATTAATTTTTCAACATATGACATGGACAACCCTCTCAAGATTTCCTCCTTAGCTTGTGCATCAACATCACCATCTATTACTCTGTTCTGTACAAATAACCATACATCCAAATCAATAAATTGCAAGTAGATTCTCATTCTTACCTTACAAGTTATATAATTTGACCAATTCAAAAATAGAACTTGATTTTAGGTAATCTAGTCCTACTTCTCCATGATCCTTGGTCTTCCTTCTAGTTGATAAAATAGTCTTGAACCTAGTGGCTCTAATACCAATTGTTATAAATAAAGGAAACTAGGACACTACTATTAGTGGGATGAATTAATAGTGTGGCCAAATCATACAACTCTTCGCAAATTATAATTTTCAATTACTTTAGTAACCACTCATGTAATTAGCATCACAACTCAATCATATAAAGCATAACATCATTATCACCATCAAGCACATGTGAAACATAACGACAAGATATCAATCTTCCTTTTATTACTTTGGCAAATACAAGCTAGAACTTGATTACATCATTACTCTACAAGCCACTACTTGTAGGTTTGTCAACTGCTACTGAAAATAACTTCTATCCCTCCTTGTTTATCAGTCTTCACTGAAAGGGATTTCTACCTTTGCTCATTTATTAGTTTTATGTAAGTTAACCAGCTTTAGTCAAGAGATGGTTAACTGACGAAGCTGTATGGAAGGAAAACCCAAACATGTGTTGAGACTACCTCTGAGGCACTACTTAGTATGGTTTAGGTACATAGATAGAGGGAGTGAAGCTTCAAGGCTTCACCATTGTATAGATTCGGTAGGGAGTCCATTTGACATGGAAATAGTATACTCCACTACTTCATTGGAAGTAGAATCCTCCTTCCTCCAGTTACCTACTAGAGGAGTCTCCATGGGTTTACTTCTCTCCATGTGGAACTTTTTGAGTATCTCATTGGCATACTTTCCCTGAGAGACAAAAATTTCCTCATCACCTTGCCATACTTTCATGCCCAGAAAGTAGTGCATGAGCCCCAAGTCCTTCATTTCGAACTATCTTGCAAGATCTTCTTTACAAGACTTGATCAACTTATCATCACTTGTCAGAATCAAATAATCAATATATAAAACAATAATCAACAATTTACCTTCAACCATAATATGGTAAAGGTTCGTATCTGCTTCACTTTTGGTGAAGCCCAACCCAATGAAATAGTTATCGATCCTAGTGTACCCAGCACGGGGTGCTTGTTTCAGCCCATACAATGCTCGCTTGAGTCGGTACATATGTGACTCTCTGTTGAAGGTGTCAAATCCTTCAGGATGCTCAATATACACCTCTTCCTCAATCATGTCGTTAAGGAATGATGTCTTTACATCCATTTGATGTATCTTCTATCCCATCTACGCTAACAGTTCTAGAATGAATTTGATTGATGAGTACCTTGCTACAGGAGCAAAAGTCTCATCTTAATCAATCCCTTCCACCTGTGAAAAACCTCTAGCCATAAAATTGGCCTTGTGTTTCTCCACACTACCATTTTTTGTTTGCTTTACCTTGCAAAGCCATCTAGAACTCACCATTGACTTGTCCATCAGTCTTGGGACCATATTCCAAACATTGTTCCTGATAATAGAGTCATACTCCTCAACCATGGCATCAACCCAAACTAGTTGTTGGATTTCTTCCCTAAAAGAGGATGGCTCAATCTCTATCCATCCACTTATTGGAGCCATGTAGTTTGTGTATCTCTTCGGTGACCTCCTCTACCTGCGTTGTGATGTGGTTGCTCCCACATTTTCTCTAGTGTCATGCAATACCCTCTCAACTTCTCTGGTGCGCTTTCTCCCATCATTGGAAGAATTTGCATGAGTGGGTGTCTCCACTCCCTGATCCTCTCCATGTGGCTTCTCCACATCATCCGCGGGTTCCTCCTTAGGAGCTAGAAGCTCCTCAACCACATGTAGTTGATGCTCCCTCTCAAGGTAACATCTCATGGCCTTCTCTTCATCAAATTTTACATCTCTACGAACCATTGTCATCCTATTGGTTGGAAGGTACACCAGATAGTTGTGAGGTGTATCAGTGTACCCCAAAAATATCCCCAACTCTATTGTTGGCTCAATATTCTTCCGTGCATCTTTGTTTACATGGCAATAGACTTATGAACCAAAAATCCTTAAGTGTACCACATCTGGTTTCTTCCCTGAAAAGGCCTCTTCCAGTGTACTTATCCCAAAAAATTGATGAGGCCTTAAGATATAACAATAAACAAATGTGTTGCATGCTTCAGCCCACAAGTGTAGTGGTATGCTTTAATCATGCAACATCGCCCATGCCGCTCCTATAATGCTTATGTTTTTCCTTTTATCAACCCCATTTTGATGTGGGTTATGAGGTGTTATCAATTCTCATCGAATGTATTCTGATGCACAAAAAATTTTGAACTCATTCGACACAAACTCTCCACCTTTATCACTCCTAAGAGCTTTAACCTTCCTTCAAATATCTTTCTCGACTAGTGCTTTAAATTCACAAAACCTTGCAAAAATATGATCTTTCTTTTGCATGAAGAAGATGCATCACTTACGAGAAAAATCATCAACAAAAATAACATAATGCATGTGCTTGGCCATGGATCTTATCAAGAACGGTCCACACACATATGAGTGAACTCAATCGAGATTCACTTGTGCTCGACTGTTTTTGTCATGAAAGGAATCTTTGGTGTACTTTCCCAATGTACACCCTTTGCATGTGTCAACCTGCTCTAGTGTACCCTTGGGAAGACCGGTAGAATTTTTTTGCATGAATTTCAAAGTGCCATCGTGCAAGTGACCCAACCTTCTGTGCCACAACTCACCAATGTCGCGGCTATGCACCTTCTTTGCTTTCGTGCTCAAGGTAACACAATATTCTACCTCCAACTTGTAGAGATTCTTCACTTGAACCCCTATCCTCTTCACTTGCCCTGTGGCTATGTGATGAAGGAATTCCTTTTCCTTACTAAATATCACATCATAGCCTATATCCTCCAATATGGAAATAGATACCAAGTTCTTATTCAAACTAGGAACATACATAACATCTCGCAAGTGAGGGAGAACCCAAATCCCTTTGAAACGTAACTGTATCAAGTCTGGTAGCACTATATCTCCCATCATCACCCATCTCGATATGCATCTAGAGATACTTCTCTTCCAAGTTACTGAATAACTCTTTGTTACTGGTCATATGGAAAGAAGCTCCATTGTCTAGGTACCATACACTACCCATCATTAATGACACCATACAAGTGATGAGGGTAAAGTCCAGTTCAAATTGTGAGGCAAGAGCCTCACCCACTGCTCCTCTTGAGGGCTTCTTACCAGCCTTCTTGAGAGGACACTTTGTGGAAAAATGTCCCAGCTCGTGACAGTGAAAGCACTTGAATTTCGATATGTCCTTCTTATTTCCTCCTTGACAAGAATCTGATTTGGAATGGGATGACTCCCCCTTACCTTTCTTTGTCTTACCCGCTAAGGCACAATTCTCCTCATCATCAACCTTTGATGAGGATTTGTCTCTAGTGTTTCATCGAATCTCTTCCTATAACAAATCGGACCACAAGTGCTCCCAATCTAGTAGCTTCACCCTCCCAATAACTGAGTCCTGGTAACTGTACTAGCTCTTGGGAAGTCCTAGAAGTGCTAGGCTCACCATATCGTCTTTGAAAATAGTAATCCCGACACTTCCAAGCTCATCCCGACAATGGGTGAACTTGGTTAAGTACTTTGGAATTGAGTCGCCCTTCTCCATATTGATATTTCTGATTTTTTCCTTCAGTGCCAACTTTCCATGGTCACTACTATTTTGAAACAAGGTCGTCAATGCCTTCCACATTGTGTATGGAGTTTCCTTACCGTGGAAACTCGAGACGATGTGATCTTGAACTCCTTCCAAGATAATCCTTCTCGTTTTTGCCACTCACTTTTTCCATTTAGCCATATCTTTAGCCTCAGATTTTGGAGGGTTAGGAATGTCATGATCTATGAATTCCTTGAGGCCATTGTCTTCCAACACTACCTCCATCATGTCCTTCCAAGCTATGTAATTTGAGCTGCCCTTCAGGGCATCCTCAAGTCTCAAGTTGTAGAATGGCATATTGTTGACTCTGAAGTATGAACTTGCAAATTCGATTTCACCTGCACAACAAACTCGAATTCTCCTCTTATATATTGTCTTCAGCTCCTATGCCATGTATGTTTTTACTGTAGATTCAACAACTTATGTGATATGCTAAAACACAAGACAAGAATCTACTCTACTCTTCAGCGGAAACCAAAATTGATCGATGAAAATAATAATTAGAAAAGGAAGAATATCATTCACACATAACACAATATTTCTCTTGGGAAAGAAACTGCTAAAAGCCTTGACTATCCATATTGCATTAACCAGAAGATATGAAAATAAAATACAATGCTTGTCCAACCTGAACAATTTCTGCACTAGTACAATCTATCTCTCTGCCTCACAAACATTAGGGGAATTTTGAGGTCTAAAATGGACCTCCTAAAAAAAATGTACAACCAAAATAAACTTTATAAGAACCCATATGATTCAAAATGATGATGTCAACCGTGGGGGATGATTCACTATTTTTGGAGTAAAAATGTAAAAGATTAAAAAATAATAAAATAACTTTTTCAACTCGTATTTTCAATTTATATCCCTAAGGTTTTACTCAAATTTCAAGCGGGAGTACTCATTAGATGCAAAATTTAATTCCTCATCCAAGGAGTACCCATGTTGCATACTTTTGATGGACCCTGCTACACGAAAAATGAGAAATACATGAAACAACGTGATTGCAATCACGTTTTTCATGTATTTATCATTTTTCGTGTAGAAGGGTCCAATGAAATTATGCAATACGGGTAATCTTTGGATGAGGAATCAAATTCTGCATCCAACGACTATTTCCAGTCGAAATTTGAGTAAACCCATAAGGAGATAAGTTGAAAAAATAGTTTTACTTTTTTCCTTTAAAATTTGATAACGTAATCTAATCTTATTTGATTATTTCCACTACGATTTTATAATTTCCTTCGAACGTTCATTTTAAACCTCAAAATTCCTCTAATGCCAACGCAATCCAAAACTTAGCCAATTATGTTGCCTGATAAGCCCCTACTTCCTTGCGCAATTCCTAAGAGAAGTAACCCGTATTTAATTCGAAAATCCACTCTCCATAACTGTGCAATCCATCCATAGGCCTTCAAGTGATTGCATGCACCATCTGTACAACTTATTCAACTGATAGTACATCCTGAACTCTAATCTCAATCGAGTCTTCCTCTAAAATGACATGCATGAGTTATTTATGAGTGAATCTTCAGTTAACTGGTGTGGTACTGAGGATGCACTAGTGCTCGTCCTCACTACTAGACCTCTTACTAGTTCCTCCAATAGTGAGAACTAGTTTAACTGAATATAACTCAGTTAGATTGAGTTATCTAATTACAAGTCAAAAGAACCCAACCTAGACCCCTAAAATTTAGGGATCACTCTACATGACTCTAGATATATTTCCAACTCAAATTTCGTAAGTCAATTAAGTTGATTTAACTTAATTAACTATTACAAATTGCTATGAGAATAGAATTTCTATTTAATTCACAATTTAATTCAAGTACAAATTAAATTGGAATTTACTGTTGTTATTTTTAACACTCAACTACTCACCAAAACTACCATACAAACATCTTCAACAATATTTGATTATTGATAAACACCAACTATACTAGAAAACATTAATCATTGATCAAATCACCAATTATACCAGCAAAATCACCAGAAAATCCTCTACAAAAACACCATTCAAACCATATCACCAATTTACCTCTTCTAATATCAAATTTGATATTTGATTCACCTTTGATGCATACTTTCATTATGCATCATGTTATACCAACGACCTCCCTCTCTAAAAACCAATATGGTTGCGCTCTTGGACACACCCCAAACTTTGCAAACTCTTTAATGCTTATATGGTTGCGCTCTTGGACACACCCCAAACATTGCAAACTCTTTAATGCTTATAAAGGAAATTGGACTGATATTTTTGGAATTAAAATTTTTGTTATCTTTCACTTTGATCTTTGCATGAATGTCTTATTTTTTTCCTTTGTCCTGTTCAATTGAGTCATATGCATCTAATCTTCAAGTCATCAAACTCTTCTTACATGTTTCTGCTTGAGAAATTGAACTTAACTACTCAAATTTACTTTCTAGAATTCCTACAGGTTTTAGCAAAGGTCCTCTAATTCTATTGAATATCCAAGTTTGGCTTAGCTACCAAATTTTCCACTACATTGTTTGTTCTTCCATTCTAGGTTGCCGACTCATTCATGCCTTCTTTAGTTCTAACTTTTAGTGGTCCTCCACTATATATGTTAGCGGGCCCATGGCCTAAATTATTTTAGTAAAAATCAAGACTATACATCCATAGCCCGCAATTGATTTATATTAACCCCAAAGTACTTTATAGTTGTTGACCTGCTCATGCAAAGGCACTAAGCCTTTTTCAATGTGAATGTGGTGTTTTACCTTGTAATTATCCCAAAGGCCCTCCGTTCATTACACATAAAACACAACAAGATCGTGATCTGGGCATGTTCTCTTTCACTTGAAGGACTGTCACTTGTCAACCATCTTTCCTGTTCCCTAGGCTCATAATTCTAGTTATTTCTCTTTTTGACCCTTTGTTTTTCCACTTGGGTAGAGCCTTCCAAGATTTTTTTCTTTTTGAGATTTTTCTTCGAGGTAAGTGCCTTCAGGGATCCTACTGGGAATTACTTCTGAGTTATGTATTCCATGCCATCAAGGATTTTTTCTTCTAGGAAAGTCCTCCTTTATCTTTGCGACTACCCCCAACTTCCTGGATTTCCATCTCCCAACTCCCCAACATTGTGTTGCATAATTTTCTTCCAGGGAAGTACCTTTTGGTCTGCGACTACCCCAACTTTCCAGCTTCCATGTTCCCGACTCCTTGACTCTGCGCTGCACACTTTTCCTCCAGTTCCAGACTTTGAACTCTCAGCTTACCAACTTCCTAGCTTCCTGTTTGCCTAGCTCCCTGACTCTCAACTTCCTGGCTTTAACACCCATGCACACTTCTCAGTTTCTTCCAAGGAAGTATCTACCAGGGTTGTATGTTAACAGGCTCCACTGACGACCAATGGAAATTTCCTTGTCGCTATATTATCAAGCCACATCCGCCCGATCCTTATATTTGGTTGCTTCGCTAAAGAATTTACCATGTTTGGAAGCGTGCTAAACTTTGTTGTTCCAAGGGGTTCTTCTCTAGTTTAACTCCGCAATATTTGATGTTGGGGATCCCTCATTTGACTAGTCATAACTTTCAGTCCAAGAAGTCATTTTTGATCTTCCATATACCACTGAAAATATATTTCAGAGCTCTATCCGTTTGAGTGGGTCTCAATTGTATTTGAGATGATATATTGTACAAGAGATTGCTCCAAAGTCTACGCGCCTTCACAAATTAGCTACACAACTATTATTCACCATTATTGTTATAAACATATGAGTTTTGCAACACCTTGGCCACATGTGTGTTGATCTTCCTTCTTCTTGAAATATTCTTTGCTTTTTCCATTGTAGTACCATTGATCTAGATACACCACCATTGACACCACTTATCATCTTTGTTGCATTTGCCATCAATGCTTTGTTTTTTCCATCAATGACAATGTTATCATTTCTTTTCCTTTTCCATCAATGACAACATCATCAATGATTTTCCTTTTCCATCAATGACAACATATTTACAACAAAAACAACTATCATTGACACTTACATGGGGTTTAACACTCCATATGTCACGATGATTGACTTTAGAGAAATTTACTATTAATGTTGGAGAGCAAGAGAGATAATGTAGGACATCTACTATAATACCTCGAGCTAAAGATTTGAATCATCTACAATTTCAACTGCCCTTTTCATACATATAAAAAGATGACAAAACTAATAGGGGTGGTAATAAGAACAATAGAAGGAAATAGTTTGAAATTTATCACAATGAAGACTATTTATAATTGACTATATTATTCAATTCAACATTGTTGCATTGTCACTATGCATTCAAAATTTTTACTTCATCATTTTTCATCATGAAATTTATTAATAGTCTCTATCATCTCAACAAACCAAGGTAGTTGAACACAATTAAAAATTAAAGTGACCAATTTAATCTTAAGCATATTTAACATATTTAAAATGATCAAAGTAATTAAATGTTCAAGAAATTTTGTGTCATCATGTGCTACTAAAACCAACCTAGATCCATTATAACCCCAAATTTATGAAGCACTGAGAGGGATCAAATCTATCAATGTACAAATCTTTCCTTATATTTGCACTCAAAAAAGAATTTTACACATTGAAATATTTAATCCCACTAAA
>APFE031643031.1:0-10524 GCA_000404065.3 Pinus taeda
GAGATTTGAGCCAGTGATTGATTCAGATCTGAGTTGTATGGTGTGTAACAGAGGTGGAGATACTTGTGAGAAGTATTATGCTGTGTAATGTTACATGACTCAATCATTAATATACAGATAGTTGGGGTTTTTAGCGAGATGGTTTCCCCGGGATACATACTGTGTTAATGTGTGAATGCTCTTGATGTTTTATTGTTATTGATGCTGCTATATTGATGATCAACGTAGAGGAGCTTATGTATTGTGTATGTTTTCCGCAATAGTACATGATCAGGATAATCTCTGTTGAATATGTGTTAAATTATTCAAAATTTCTACATCATCTTCTGGGATCTTCATTAGTGTCCTCTCTTTGATAGTTCATTCTTCCACTTGGAGAATGATGATATCTTACCCATCCCTAGTCAAAAACAGAGAGGCAAGTGTCAGAGGGGAATCTTCTGGAAGATTCCATGATCTTCCACCTCGCATTTTGTCCCTTCTATTTTTCCATTCCTGACCATCGCACCCTACAGAGGAGAAATTCAGTATGCATTGCACTTTGTACACTAGGAAGGTGATATGCATCACACCCTCTACACTGAGCTTTCAGTATGGTCCATTCTTGACCATTTATGAGCAATTTTTAGTGGAGAAATTCTGGGAGATGATGTAATCAGCTGACCTTGTTCCTTTAGGTTGTGAAGCAATACTTTTAAGGATTTAGGAGCCCTGAGTTTATGGACATTTATGGTTGGGGTTGAAGTGCCCAAAAATATCTATAACAGATAGATAAAATAGCGAGGGCATGGTTCGAGGTTAGAGTTGAATCTAAAGTTTACTAGGTTATAGTAGTAGGAAGAGGCTTTGCCGTTGAGTGCGTAGAGGCCTAGTAGAGTCTGCAGTTGAGTGTGCAGGGTGGAGTCAGGTATGTACTTGGGATTGAAAGTTAATAAAGAGAATTTTACTTTGTTCATCTATTCTTGAATCTGTATTTTGATGTTATGCATTACTTTTACTCTATTTACTTACTGGCGCAATTGATAAATACTTGTATGAATGCTTATATATGAAAATAATCTAAGTAATCAGCTAACAAAGCCTAATTAAGGAATATTTGGGTAAATAACATGGGTCACGCTATAGCTAGAAATGCACGAAGACAGTATCGCAGGGCATAGGATGCCCACTGAAGCACGTAGAACGATAAGTGTGAAGGTTGGACCACGTACCAATCACCTCTTATCAGTGTTATAGACATATTTGGGCACTGCAACCCCAATTACATATGTTGATAAACCAAGGGCTCTTAAACCCCTAAAAGTGTTGTTTCACACCCTAAATAATCATGGTCAACTGATTACATCATTTCATAGAAGTTCCACTTGAAAAACCACTTAGAACTCGCCAAAATTGGACCATACAGATTGCTCCATTGTCAAGGTGCGATGCATACTAGCTGCTACACTAGCCAGGCACAATGCATACTGAAAAAGCCTTCTATGGGGTGTGATGAACGAGAGTAGACAAATGGCAGAGACAGTTTGCTAAGTGGAAATTGAGAGAATCTTCTAGAAACTTCGCATATGAAAATTGCCTCTCTGAATTCGCCCAGGGATGTGTAAGAGATCAATGAAATATCCAAGTGGAACCAAGAACTATCAGTGGAATGGCACTAATCAAAAACCCAAAGCTGACTCACCCCTCTGCAAATATCTATAAATGGATCCCTCATCTGGGAGATCTAGAGGTTGGAATTTTGTAATTTGTAAGGAAGTGCTATTGGTTTCTATTTGAGAAGAGACATTGTATTGTTGGGTGATCTTGCTTTTCATGAGGTGAAGAGGGATTTCATGCTGGGAGGATGATGCTGGATCAGATAGCTGGGTTGTAATCCTCTCTTCTATTTCTACTATCAATAAAGTTCTTTGAGTTTTCCTCCATATAATCAGGTATCTGTAAATATTTTTATTTGTGGATGCAATTGTATGGTCAATGTATTTCTGATTTTGCATTGTTTATGATATCATAGATCGAGATGCTTTGATAGTGTTTTGTTTCTTTGCCTCTATAGGTATTCTTTAAAGCAAGGCAAGTAGGAGAGGAGTGGAAAGCTGTATCAAGGGAGAGAGGAAACAAGCAAGGAGCTAATTGGAAGATCTTCGTTGGTCCTATTTGCTTCTCTCTTATCTATCATACATAAAGGAAATCACAATTTGATTTGAATTGTTTATTTCTAAGATAGCCACCCATCTTAGTGGGACTAGCATATCGAAAAGACACTAGTTTGCTTTATAAACTACAAATGGAGCCTAAAGTTAACCAGCTAGCCTTCGAATTTCTTTTGCTATGCAACTGCAAAGTAGATGAATGTTGCTTCAGTCAATCTCTGGGTTAGTTTATGAACTGAACATCTGACTTGCAAATGTCCTAAGATCATACCTCTGTACTTTGTTTTTACTATTTATCACAACTCAGCTTAAATCACTGAACTTAGCTGCAAATTTTGAGTAAAAACCAAACTCAGTTTCGTTCCTTAGCCCATCACACTGTCTGTAACTAGCGTCTTGTATGCATCGCACCTCCCATGTGTTGCAGGTGAGATGCATCCCTGTTTCCCTTAAGGACAGGTGCGATGACTGAATGATACTGTTTCTCTCTCTGGAATTTGGTTTTTTCCTCCTTGTTTTCAACTCTATTCAGTAGCTTTTCTACTTATGATCAGTATATCATTGCTGAAGCCTCCTTCCTTCACATTATTCAGCCTCCACTGATAGGGATTTGCAAATTTTTTTATGTGTCCGTCTATCATTTGCAATCCTTCTTTGTCAAAAGTATCTTAATTGAACTGTCGTTTTTGATGTAAATAAGTGTCGTAACTGTCATTTTGAGTCAAAAAGAAGAGTGTCATAAAGTCTTCCTCTTCTGGATGGTCGATTGTACTTCTGCCATTGTATTTGATTTGAATTGTTAATATTTAAGGTGTTGAAAGCAATTTTCTATTCAAAATCGAAAAGTGTCATCTCAGTCTTCCTTTCATTTTGAAAAGAAATTGTCGAACTATCACTTTGAAGAAAATAGTTCAGATCTATACTTAGTTTTTGTTTTGGAATTCTCACATTAAAGAAATGAAAAACAAATACATGCATCTGCATTTGCATCTAGATTGCATGCAGAAAATGATTTAGGAAAAGTGAATTCAGAGTGTGCTCTCTGCTCTTTGTTGAAAGAATTGTTATCTTCTTTCCTTAGTAGCTAGGATTTTCATTGCTAAAATAAACGATTGTTTATCATTTTAGATTGCATATTTAGGAATTTTACATCTACATCATGCGGTGGACCTTGAAAGACAAACTTCTAAGCAATATCAACTCTAAAATAAATCTCAATGAACATAAAAATGCTTTGGAACCTAATGCACCACATCTAGAGGTCTAGGCTAAAGACGTATTCTAGCGTCATAAAACCTAGTAACTATTGTTTTCATCGAAGGTTGGGTGATTCCTCCTCTTTGATACAACAAGTGCTAGTACGGACTTGTGCTCCCCGTACTGTTGAGTATATATTGGGAGACCACAATAGGCTGAATATCCATAGGAATCCATGTCTACCACCCTATCGATCGCAATGCATTGAACACAACATTCAGGAAGATTGACTGCCATACATAAGTCCTTGGTAATTTCTCTTTAATTTACCACCAAGGTGTATTTTGCAGTTTTGCGATTGATTTGGTAATCCCTCTATCTAGATTTCCAGAGTAGTAACTTTGATTCCATTTTGACTTCTTAAAAGAAAAGGTCCATCTGAGCACTTGTCACTTCACGCTCATTAAAAATCGAAGGCAGCTAGAGTCATCTTTAGCTTTTTCTCGACTCTTAAAAATTGAAAAAGCAAAGTTGTGTCAAAGTGTCATTAAAATTTATTTAATTCAGAATAACATCCATGTTCCTTCATTGATCTTAGGTTGAGTTAATGGAGTCCATCGATCAAGGAATCCCTCTTGGGGTGAATCCTAGTCCTTTCTCTTCTTGGGGAGATATTGGTGCTCCATTTATGGCTACATTGTCCCTGCTGGGAATCACAATTGGCCTGCTAGTATGGCTATTCTCAACCTCTGTCGTTCAAAATACCGTAAGTCCTCAGCAATCAAATCAGCAACAAGTTGCTACCGAAAGTGACCCTTCACCTTCTACTTCATTTGTTTCTCCCTCCCCTTCTTCCTCTTCACTTGGTGAAACTAGTGATACTAAAAACCAGGTGGCTAAGAAGAAGAGGAATGGTAAAGAGAAGAAGAAGAAGAAGTCAGTTAAACGAGGGGGCAACCATGAATCATCTGGTGAAAATCCACACATTAAATCTTCTATATATCCTTGTCTAATGTGCAAAGGAAACCATTTTCATCGAGATTGTACTTGCATTCCACGAGTCTTGAGAGAATGGTCTCCCCATTCGCACCGTCCAGTGTCATCAACCTCTGGCAATCATGTTGACAACACACCATCAACTAGTGAAAATGAAGTTCCTGGACAGAAAGGAAAGGTCAAAATTCCATGTCAATTATGCAATGAAGACCATTACCTTCTCCAATGTCCTTTTCTGGATGAGGCCAAGAGAATCTTACATAGTCGTCCTGCTTCACCACAACGGCTTCCACCTAGATACAAGAAACTCTTACCAAGTCCATCACTAGCTGAAAACTTGACTGATGTATCTCAACCATCAATCAAAGCGTCTATTGTTGAAATTAAACCTTCTGAGTCTATGTTGGACCAAAGTCAACAGGTCGAGATGGTAGTCGACGCAACCTTGCCTTTAGAAGGTCCACCTTCAGACGATACAATTTCCAAAGAGAATGAGAACAATATTGTCCAAATTCTTTTTGTTAATACAGAATTTGATGAACTTGGGGGAAATCTGCCCATTCCTTTACAATAGGAGGAAAGTTCCCCATTTCAAGAGGTTCATCCAGACATTTATTCGGTACCCCCTCCAAGCAATCTAGTCGTTTCCTTTGATTGGAATCAACTAGCAGGACCCTGTCTTCCATCTAATGTACCATTCTAAATCATAGTACAAGTTTACAAAATGATCATGTTTGGCACTATCATAGATGAAGGGGCTTCAGTGAGTATCCTTTCCTCAACTACTTGGAAAGCGCTTGGTTCACCATCGCTTTTTCCTGAGAATCAAAATTTGTCAGGTTTCAACAAAGGAACCAGTCGACCGTTAGGGATCCTTCCGAAGTTGCCTATAACTTTGAAAAAGAAAACCATTCACTTGAACGTGATGGTAGTCCAAGGGCCATTAATTTACAATCTACTCCTTGGACATGACTACATTTACAATGTGGGAGCTATTGTTTCCACACTCTTTTGAGTGATGTGTTTCCCGCATGAAGGTAGAGTGGTGCAACTTATCGACCAACTTTCATTTCTTGGTTCAAACACAACTACAAGTCAAACATCAGCCCTAAATGGTCTTTTTACGTCAAGAATGTCTCTTCAACCTTCATATCATCCACCTAATTACCATGAGTAGTCCAGTGAATGTAACGAAACTTAGGGGGCATGCACCCTGGTCTGCTTCGGCAAGTGAACCCAGCTGAAAAGATAGATTTCCTTGTAGGTTATATGACTGGTCTGAAACACCATTTCCATGTAGGATATGGGATCAGTCTAAAATAGTTATCTCCTCGCATGTTATGTGATTATAATCCCACACCATTCACCTTTGTCTATTTCGATGGACAGAGCCACGAAAGTGTTTTTGTCTGCTCTGTGGAAAAAACAATCCTATTTAAATGCAGGGACTTCCATAAGGTAACTGGGAAATTCTTGTTTTCTCAATACCTAGGGGCATGTAAACCTTCTTATGCAAGTGAAAAGCTACCAGTTTCATTTATTAGCATTTTTAGTCATTTAGCTTCTTAGTGTCAACTTCTTAGGTTAGGTGATTGGTCTGATCCACCATTCACATTTGTCGGTGGCGCGCAGAAAAAGCAAAGGAAATGTTTGATCTAGGTGAAAGACAAAACTATCCTACCTAACCTTAGTAGTTCTTTAGCTTTTAGTGTAGTTAGCTCTGTAGTTTGGTCGTTTCCAGCCTACATAAAAAGGAAATGAGCAAAGTTTCGCATGGTGCAAGCTCACTAAAAAATGAACCTACTAATGAGAGAAATCTTTAAAACGACTGGAGTGAGCAATGTTTTTGCAAGGTTCAAGCTCATTGAAAAATAAACCTGCCACTAAGCATATGTTAACGAAAGGTTCAAGCTCATTAAAAAATAAACCCACTTTCAGTAAACAACCTCTGTGATTTCCATACTATCAACCTTTCAATCCTTGGTTTTGTTCTTACCATCACCTCCATTCTTTTGGCCGATCATATGCCTCCACTTGATTGTTTATCCTTTTGAGGAACAGTTGTGATGAGTGATTTTCTTAGCCACCCTCTTTACACTACCATGTTTGAGAAGTTCCAAAATTAC
This sequence comes from Pinus taeda, assembly GCA_000404065.3. Taxonomy (NCBI): domain Eukaryota; kingdom Viridiplantae; phylum Streptophyta; class Pinopsida; order Pinales; family Pinaceae; genus Pinus; species Pinus taeda. The sequence continues at coordinate 6,470 of APFE031643031.1, forward strand.
TTGGAACCAGTTGCTACCCGAAAACATCACTCGTTCCTCAAAAACGAGTCTCTTTTAAGCTCTTTTTAGACTCGCTAAATATGAAAAGATTGTCGAGCTTCTAGCCTTTCCAGTTCATTAAAGTAAGGGAAGTGCCATGCCTCCTCTCCATTTTAATCTTTTTGGACCCGAGGGATCTTTCCACAAAAATATCGAGCACTTGTCTTTTTCGTCTCGCTAAAATGATCGAAAAGTCATCCCTTTCATATCATTTTATACTTTTTCGGACTTAAGGGATTATGCTACAAAAAAGGACTGCTGGAGTTTCCTTTTTGTCCCTTTTCAAACTCTCTAAACATTAAAAGGACCGATTTATCCTTGTCATTAAACTCATTAAAACAATAGCGACAAATGTGTCCATCTGGACAAGAGCAAGTTTCACTATTGCTAGACTCACCAAACAGAACAACAGGTCTGCCCGAAGGGCAAATTATAGAACAAGCATATGTTATCTTTCTCAAGCTTGACAAAAATAAAGAGGTACTAGTCAGCAATGACTAGAGAAAAAGGGAAGAAAACTTGAAGAACTTCAATGGTAGCAGATCGCTCTTGAACATGACAGTTTCACTCCATCACCATGATCAAGTTGGGTTGGGTTATTCCATTCACCGGTCACATCACCATTGGTCCTCCGCACCATCCATTTTTGGAGTTAATGCTACCAATCCATCTCAGTGTCCCCGATATTTTCAAGAGAAGTCATTCAAATAATTCACCACCCAGCTAACACCTCATCCACTGCAATACCTTCACCCTCCATTTTTCATGACCGCCATTCCTGAACCTTGTATCATCATATCGTTTTCACCTCCAGAAAATCATTTTGCTTCATTTTGTGTCATATATGTGGGATACATTAAGGCCCTCCTATGACAGGTCACTTCTTGTCGACATCAGCTCATTATCCAAGAAGTTGACTTAGGAACAACCCCTTCAGTACTTTGAAGCTTGCATGCCTCAATGGCAATTTCCTCACTTTCAATGACAGGTTTGCATTAATGGCCTTCGACCAAAAGATTTTGCGTGGTGTTCGACGTCAGATCATATATTCACACCACGTGAATTGTATTGTAGTACCTTGACTGCCATTATCATTATTAGTGATTCCTCTTGTGCCTGTTAACAACTTACATCATTGGCTGGTAATCAGGCGATGTCTTTCAATGTTCGACTTCAGAACATATTTTCACATGGATTGACTTGTACATCAAGTGAGATTGAACAAGTTTGAAGACCCTGGATCTAGTTTCAACCATCTGGGCTACAATATATTCAGGAAAATAAAGACATCAAATGTACACAGAATCTGCACAAATGATCATCCAAGTTAAGGGATGATTACTCTACAAGAACCACCAGTCTGCAACAGCAGACGATTATCTATCCTATGTACATGAAAATGAATTTATAAAGCTGAGCATGGGAATTCCTGCCTCAGCTAGATCATGAAAATAATATGAAGATGATGTATTGTATTGTATTTTTTATAGGTCACCTTCCAGTTCGAATACCTCAAATCCTCATGAAAAAGCATTTCACCCAACATTAGAAGATTTACGACCTCATGCTTTAGGGGGCAACTGTTATAGACATCTTTGGGCACTGCAACCCCAATCACATATGTTGATAAACAAAGGGCTCGTAAACCCCTAGAAGTGTTGTTTCACACCCTAAAGAATCATGGTCAATTGATTACATCATTTCCCAGAAGTTCCACCTGAAAAACCACTCAGAATTGGCCAAAACTAGACCATACAGACTGCTCCATGGTCAAGGTGTGATGCATACTGGCTGCTACACTAGCTAGGTGCGATGCATACTGGCTGCTACACTAGCTAGGTGCAATGCATACTGAAGGAGCCTTCTGTGGGGTGCGATGAGCGAGAGTAGACAAATGGCAGAGACAGTTTGCTAAATGGAAACCCAAAGAATCTTCTAGAAACTTCTCATATGACACTTGCCTCTCTGAATTCACCCAGGGATGAGTAAGAGATCAATGAAATATCCAAGTGGAACCAAGAAGTATTAGTGGAATGAAACTAATAAAAAACCCATAGCTGACTCACCCCTTTGCAAATATCTATAAATGGATCCCTCATCTAAGAGATCTAGAGGCTGGAATTTTGTAATTTGTAGGGAAGTGTCGTTGGTTTCTCTTTGAGAAGAGACATTGTATTGTTGGGTGATCTTTCTCTTCATGAGGTGAAGAGGGCTCTGATGCTAGGAGGATGATGCTAGATTAGACAGCTAGGTTGTAATCCTCTCTTTTATTTCTACTATCAATAAAGTTCTTTGAGTTTTCCTCCATATAATCGTGTATCTGTGAATATTTTTATTTGTGGATGTAATTGTATGGTCAATGTATTTCTGATTCTGCATTGTATATTATATCATAGATCAAGATGCTTTGATAGTGTTTTGTTTCTTTGCCTCTACAGGTATTCTTTAAAGCAGGACAAGTAGGAGAGGAGTGGCAAGCTCTATCAAGGGAGAGAAGAAACAAGCAATGAGCCAATTGGAAGATCCAGGTTGGTCCTCTTTGCTTCTCTCTTATCTATCATACATAAATGAAATCACAATTTACTTTGAATTGTTTGTTTCTAAGATAGCTACCCGTCTTAGTGGGACTAGCAGATCGAAAAGACACTAGTTTTCCCAGAAACAATTAGACATCCCCAGGGTGCAGAAACCTAGTTCTAGTACCCTCCCATACTACTTCGAGTGAGACCTCAGTCCACTTTCTATGGACTACTACCGAAAGGGCCAGTAGTACCGGGATTTGCTTGGTTAAATCACCTATGAACTTAGGTTAGGCCCCACTAAGGCAACAATGACTGAACTAAAAAATGGGATCTTGTGTGTTCTCACCAAGACATCCAAACTACTAAAAAACTGTACATATGAGACTTGAATGCTACTAATAAATAGGGTGACATGCTTGTTTTTCTACATCAGTGTCCAAACTCTTGCTTTCTCCAACTCTGCCTGTGGCTTCATTTTATTTACTAAGGTAATTAGTTCCCCTTTGTATCGCATTGTCCATTCTTGCACATAGGTGATGGTAGCTTGTATATTCTTGAGAGACTTAAAGAATATCTACTCTTCTATTGGAGGTCCTACAAATAGACAACTGTTTGATGTGTTAACACCCAGGTTGTTCCCTATGACTCCCAAGGGAATACGGCCGGGGTAACTACTAACCAATCTTTGGACTACAGCTTCTAGCCCAGCTGTAATCAGAGAGGGCTCTCTCTGTAAGTTTTGTCACTGTTTTAATGGAGTTTTTAGGCTAGTTATGAAGTGAATGTTTGATTGTTTTTTATGTTTGGTTGGGAGGATGCTTTTGATAGTTTTAGAGCGTTGTCTACAGGTGAGACTAATCCATTGGGCAATGGGGTCTGTAGTTGTTGTTTCCTTGAGATCCTGGCTTAAGTGCAGCTGGAATTATAGGGCCTGTATGTATTTCATAAAACAAACTGTAAATTGTGGGGGTGAAATGAGAAACAACTAGTAAAGAGCATTTAAGGATTCTTTACTGAGCTGGGTAGTGGCAAAGAGGTCTATTACTTAGGAGCAAATACTCGAATTCGTGAAATAATAGATTACTGTGATGATATAGTGTGAAAGGTAGCATTTAAGAATTACTCTTTCGATACCATAACTGAAGAAAACATATGAAATAGCTTGGATTGAGCTCAGGGTAATCAATGCTTAAGTCCTGGGACTATTCTTTTTCTTTGCTATTTAGATATTGAGTACATGGAAAACATGAAAGATATATGAGAGTATAGCAAACGTATATATAAGAGAGAGTAACGAGAAAACTTATTGAGCCATGGAATACACAGGAATCCTGCAACTTTCAGCCATACACCAGCAAGACATCAAGAGACACAATACTTCGGGAAATCCCATCATCCTTTGTATTAGTTGTCTGAAGATTTACAACATAAGAGTAACAGAATAGATATCAAGAGATTTCTTACATCCGGAGTCCAACCCCTGCTAACAAATGC